>CM046804.1:7516357-7718857 GCA_025617405.1 Perca schrenkii
CTGAAATTGTCATCGTAGGTGCATGTCCACTGTGAGAGACATAATCTAAAAAAAAATCCAGAAATCACAATATATGAATTTTTTAACTATTTATTTGTATGATACAGCTGCAAATAAGTACATTAATTCAGCTGTGTTTAGTTCCGGTGTTGAGATGGCAAGACGAGTGCTTCGGGACCATCTACAAACTACAAAACTGAAAAGAGGCATATGAAAAAATAGGCATATGTGAATTCCTGTTAGTGACCGATGGCGTAAAGACGTGACTCCAGGGGCTCCTGCAGAAACTTTTTATAAAGACTATCAGGGTGTTTTCTACCGCCGTGGTGTGTACAGATTTTGATATCTTAGAGCTTCTTTGATTGCATTATGTGCCGTTATGCCTCCAAAACCCAGAAATACGGACAACCAGAGGGCATCGAGAGCGCAGCCTAATGCAGGGGCTACACACCCGGCCCAGCGTGATCCTGTCGGACCGCCACCTCACGATGGAGGTGGTGTTAGCGCCGCTAGCACCGTCACAGCTTCCAGTATGGCTTCTGCGGACTTTAAAGCCGAACTTCTCATTGCTCTCCAAAAATAGATGGTACATTTTCATGTCTGAGTTACAGATGGCTGTGACTGAAAACTTATCCCAAATAAAGTCAGAATTGCAAAGTGTGAAAACGGAGTTGACGGCTAACCTAGCAAAGTCTGACGTGGGTGAGCTAAGGGGGACTGTGATTGAGATGGAGGAATCGCTGTCAATTTGCATAGACAACGTGGCGTACCTCAACAGCAAAGTGGAGAGTCTGTCTAATAAAGTTCTGGCTCTTGAGAATAAATGTGAAGATCTGGAAGGTACATCGTGCCGCAATAACATCCGTATAATCGGGTTATCTGAGCAATGTGGCACGGTTACCATCTACCTCCGCTCTGCTTAAGGAAGCGCTTAACTTGGATAAAGCACCTCTTATTGATGGTGCTCATCGATCCTTAAACCCCAAGCCCAAGCCGGGAGAGCGGCCACGGCCCATAATAGCACGTTTACATTATTACGCAGACTGTCGACATCCTTCAACGTGCCAGGACCCAGCAGCGGATCAAGATTGGGGACTCTACAATCTCCATCTTTCCGGATCACACAGCCCGGACGGCGAGAGCACGCGCTGCCTTTAATGAACTCAGGGACATTCCAGGCATATGGTATGGTCTGATATATCCTGCTCTCCTCCGGATCACAACGAGTGGATGGGTTACAAAGGATTTCACATCCCCTGGAGAGGCTGCTGTTTTTATCAAAACCCTTAAATAGTTAAAGCTGATTTTGAGTGCCACCTGCCTACAAAATGACTTTGAACGTTCATGTAACATCTAAGTAAATTTGACTTTGAGGCATAAGTAACAGTGGCACAACTATTTTATTATCTTGATAAGCAAATATCTTTCTCAGGTTCACACACGTTGCACTGTTCTAGTTGAATGTACACCCTGTAATTTAAGTTACACATTATATTATTGTTGTGCAGGAGCTCCTATTGAGTTTGGAGAAGTATGAAGATGACTGTTAGGTCTAATACATGGAGTTTAGTCGTTCTGCTAATGACTCCAAGTGGAGTCTGCACCGGTATCCTATCGTTTGGGGATGGGGTAATGGTAGGTGCGGGGGGAGGGGGGTTTGGGTTTATCTACTTTATATAAGTACAATTGAGGATTTTATATCTCTCAACCAATCTGAATCGGAACCCATTTCTAAGACGCTCCTGTGGGAATCTTTAAAGGCCTATTTACAGGGTCAGATTATTTCATATTCTGCTCATTTGAAGAAATTAAGAATGTCAACCATTGAAAAATGATCAGCCGATCTGGAATCTGTGGATCAATAGCTTGCCGCATCCACGTCTCCTGATTTATTAAGGCAGCGTGTGGTATTGAAAACAGAGTTAGACTTGATCACAACTAATGAGGCAGAGCAGTTACTTCTACATTCTCGGGGCAAATACTATGAATATGGAGACAAATCTGGAAGACTACTAGCTCATCAATTGCGTTGACAAGCGGCCTCAAGTTTAGTACCCCGTGTTAGAGATGAGTTGGGGATGTTGGTGGAGGAACCTGACCCTATTAATTCAGTATTTTCATCCTTTTATAAGTCTTTGTATAGTTCTGAATTTCCATCGGACTTGACTGATATGGATGCGTTTTTGCAAGACCTAGACTTTCCGGATATGAGCACAGATGCAATTGATCAGTTGGACTCAACACTGAATACGCAAGAACTACAAAGTATGCAAAATAAGGCACCTGGGCCAGACGGGTTCCCGGTTTAATTTTTCAAGGCATTCCATAATCAAATCATTCCGCTGTTACATGCTGTTTATGTAGAATCTCTGTCAAATGGCTCTCTTCCTTTCACTTTGAGACAGGCTTCTATTAGCGTTCTTCTGAAAAAGGGCAAGGATCCCGAACTTTGTACTTCTTATAGACCTATCTCTTTGATGAATGTCGATACCAAGGTTCTTGCAAAAGCTTTGGCATGTAGTCTAGAGAAGGTGCTTCCAACAATTATATCTCAGGAGCAGACAGGCTTCTTAAAAAAAAAAACATCAGCTTTTTTATAATGTCCGTACTTTATTAAATGTTATCTACTCGAAAGGAACCGCTGCCATTCCAGAAAGTGTGATCTCTGTTGACGCAGAAAAGGCATTCGACAGAGTTGAATGGAGTTACTTGTTTGCAGTTTTGACGAAATTTGGTTTTGGTAATGTTTTTATATCGTGGATACGCCTTCTCTATACATCACCCTGCGTCAGTATCACAACTAATAATGTTCAATCTAGTTATTTTTCCTTAAATCATGGCTGTAGACAAGGTTGTCCTTTGTCTCCCCTCCTCTTTGCTCTTGCAATAGAGCCTCTGTCCATTTATTTGAGGTCTTTCCCCATCTTTAACGGCATTACGTGTTCCCGTATCGAATTCAAGCTTTCTTTATATGCCGACGATCTGCTGTTGTATGTCACAAATCCTGTAGGGGCGTGCCCTGTTATCCTTTTTTTTTCATAGATTCGGTTTGTTTTTGGGATACAAGATCAATGGGCCTCATTCACCAACCGTTCTTACGAAGAAATGTGTTCTTAAACGCTTCTTACGAATTTTTTAACGAAGATTCTGGCATTCACTAATGTTTTCTTAACTTGGATTTGTTCTTAGCTAAGAACAAAATCTACGAACACTGAAAAGCACTCTTACGCACATTTGAGTGATGAAAATTGGCTCCAAATGATTGCTTACTGCATTTTATTTAATTCTACAGTCGTTTACAATGATAGTATTGTACTGTAATGTATTTCTGATCATTTGTTGAAAAACAAATATGCAAAAAAAACCCACTAACAATACAATTTACATCAGCAATTAAACGGATTAAATCTTGCGTTATTTGGTGATTGATCGCTATTTATAGGGCCAAAATGCAGTGGTAGAATGTAACAAAGTACAAATTCGTCCTAACTGTACTTAAGTAAATTGTTCACGTATCTGTACTTTACTTAAGTAGACTCAATAGTGCATAGCCTACTTTTGACTTTTACTTTGTTACATTTTGCAGCAATTATCTATACTTTTTACTCCACTACATTTCTACAATGTTCCGTTACATTTTCTGATCAGTTTCCCCCCTGCCAAAACGTCTTCCTGACCGTCACATGTTAAGTCTCACCAGTAAAGTTTGGTTACCGTAGATAGGCTACTGTATATATGAGGCACTGCTGATCCAAGCCGGCTCTGGTGCTACAGAGCCCGGGCGCAGTGCCACTGACCCTCGGTAATACAGCCTTCGGTAAAAGTGAAAATGAAAACGTTTGTTTTTATTATTCCCGTTTTTAAATCATAGTTGCCATCTGTTTCTCTCCACAGCGTTGTTTACTCCTCCGCCAGGCTGCGTAAGACGCATTCATATGTTATTTATTTGGCTCGACCTGTTCACATCTCCCCATTTGCGCTGCTTCACACACTTTATTTGCTTACTTGCATGGTTAAAGAAAATAAAATACATCCCATGAATAAAACCAACCGCATTCCGATTCTAACAACACATTTCCGTTTTATGCTGGTTAAGATAGGAACTTCTTTTAAAAGCCAGGCCTTGTTTGTGGTAGTGGACACCTTCTACTTTTACTAAAGTAAATATGTCTCTGGTTATTTGTACTTTTATTTAAGTACTGAGATTCAGTACTTCCTCGACCGCGGCTCCAACAATCTCCGAAAACCTGTCTCCCAGGAGGTGCACAGGAAGTGTCATGTCCTTATATGGGAATTTGCGGGGCAATTTTTTATGCTAATTAGGAACAGCTGGCACGCGCTTTCAGTTACGAAGACGTGGGATTCATCAATCCTAAGAACACAGGTGCGAACAAATCTGCCGTTTAAGAACATGTCATGAATCTGACGTAGACTTTTCTTTTTCTGATTGGTAGAATTAACGTGGTTAAAATGAATGTCCTCCCAAAATTCCTGTTTCTGTTCCATATATATATATATATATATATATATATATATATATATATATATATATATATATATATATATTTAAAAGCATTGATTCCGTTATATCTCATTTTCTGTGGAATGGTAAGACACCTAGAGTTGGGCTAAAAGTACTTCAGAATTGCAAATTCGATGGTGGCCTCTCTCTACCAAATTTCAGAGTTTATTATTGGGCTCCATAACTAAAACTATATTTTGGCTCAAATTGATCAACATACCTTGGTGTCAGTTGGAAATACAATTGTGTCCCTCATCCTCTTTACTGGCAATACTGGCTGGCATGGCTTCAGTCAACCCCTCTGGCTTTACTAGCAACCCAGTGGTCATTTCCACATTAAAGATATGGTTTCAATTTAGGAAGCAGTTTAAATTTCTTACTCCCACCATATCAAGTCCACTGTTGAGAAACTATGCGTTCAAACCTGCACTTACTGACTATTTTCATTTTATGGCATGATAAGCGTCTGAAATGTTTTAAAGGGGTGATAGAATGCAAAACCGATTTCACCCTGTCATAGTTGAATAACGACAGTTCGGTGGGTAAATAGGACATACATAGACGCTCAAAGTCCCACTGACACCCCTTTACTATGAAAATCTCATATTTTTAAACTGCCGCTGAAAACGGGCGAATCCCAACAAAGCTGGAAGTTGACGTCAACCTCCCAAAAACCGGAACCTTTGTCAGCCCATGGGTGTATTCGTTGACATAAATGGGTGTATTAAGAGAACGGTCACGCCCCAACATTTACATAGGCTACACAACTGACCTGAGATCAGGTAGTCTTCTGAATCTAGGTCGCGCAGATCTCTGCTATTCAATTCCAAAATTCACTTCTGAAACTTTTTTATGCGAGAAATCAACTATGTAAAGCTCAAATATGGGCTGTTTTACGAAAATGGATGGCTAATTGCAAATTTTGTCCAACTGTGTGTCGGAATTCAGCTGCCGGTGCTGCCTGTGTTGCTGCCTCGCCGCCCGACCTGCTTTCCTTCACACACCCCGTCCTGCTCTGAGGTACTTGGAGCTCCGTTACGGCTTGCAGCCCACAGCACTCCATACCCACGCAAAGTCACAGTTTTTTGGATAATGGACTACTAAACGCTGGTGCTCTGACAGAGCTCCAGGGCCTGCAGCTCCCCTCTTCCTGCTAGCTAAATGCCCGGTGTGTGTGAGTGAGAGCACGGTCAGCGAGCTTGTTACGCCAGCAATCTGTTACCACAGGTTCCTGTTAATCTTTTAATGTGTGTAATTATAATGTGTTGAGTTATTTAAAAGGTCCCATGAAATGGTGCTCTTTGGATGCTTTTATACAGACCTTAGTGGTCCCCTAATACTGTATCTGAAGTCTCTTTCCTGAAATTCAGCTTTGGTGCAGAACAACAGCCACTAGAGCCAGTCCCACAATGAGCCTTCCTTAGTATGTGCCATTTCTGTGTCTGAAGCTATTGAGGAGGAGAGGGGGAGGGGCAAGGTGGAGGGTGGGGGTGTGGCCTTTACCAACTGCCACTTTTCTAGTTTGAAAGCCATGATGTCTCTCTCTCATGGGTTGGCCAAATTCTCTGGGCGGGCAAAGCAGAGAAAGGGGAGGTAACCTTGCTTGTTATGACCTCATAACAAGCAGATTCCAAAACGGCTCATCTGAGCTTTCCTTTTCTCAAAGGCAGAGCAGGATACCCAGGGCTCGGTTTACACCTATCACCATTTCTGGCCACTGGGGGACCATAGACAGGCTGGGGGAACTCATAATAATGTTAAAAAACCTCATAAAGTGAAATTGTCATGCCATGGGACCTTTAAACAAACGATTGGGGAAATAAACGCCGCTTGTCCGCGAGTCTCATTGATATAGCCTGCGGCTGGATGTAGCTCTATCAATGAGAGCTAGCTCCTCCTAGAATTCCTCTGAAATTCACAAATATTCATTAACTTGAAATCGGACACCGTTGTTAGCTTTATAAGACATTTAGGGAGATGTTGTATAAGTGGCGTGATGAAATTCAAACTGTAAATATACAGAAATTACGCCAAAAATGAAGCTAACTATCCGTGATTTGTAGCTAGCTACACATAGCTAGGATTGAAGGGACAGTCATAGCTAACGAAACCCCCACTGTTCACAAAAATTCATTAACTTGAAATCGGACACCGTTGTTAGCTTTATAAGACATTTAGGGAGATGTTGTATAAGTGGCGTGAAAAAATTCAAACTGTAAATATAGCTAGTTATGCTGACAGCCAGTCAAGATTAACTGGAACTGTTGTAAGAGATTGCTGGTGTAACAAGCTCGCTGACCGCGCTATCACTCTCACACATGGGCCATTTAGCTAGCCGGAAGAGGGGAGCTGCAGGCCCTGGAGCTCTGTCAGAGCACCAGCGTTTAGTAGTCCATTATCCAAAAACAGGTGACTTTGCGCGGGTATGGAGTGCTGTGGGCTGCTAGCCGTAACGGAGCTCAATCTCAGCAGGAGCTCAGAGCAGGCCAGGGGTGTGTAAAGTAAGGCAGGCTGTGCAGCGAGGCAGCAACACAGGCAGCACCGGCAGCTGAACTCCGACACACAGTCTTACCAAATTTGCAATTAGCCATCAATTTTCGTAAAACTCCCATATTTGAGCTTTACATAGTTGATTTCTCGCTTAAAAGTCTCAGAAGTGAATTTAATAACGTAATAGCCCGACAAACAATGTATAACTTTGCATTGAGACCTGCTGTCGAGTCTCCCATGTGTTTCTATGTAGTTTGCTCAAACCAATCAGCGCGTAGCTCATTCTGAATATTCATGAGCATACCATATTTGGAAGAAAAGCTCTTGTTCCAAATAGAGCCATATTCACAGGGTAGTTAAGGCCCTAATAAAATAGCATTCAGGCAATTTTCAGCCCACCCAATGTTACATACCCCATTAGGAGACCTTAAGGAACAGTGTAAAATACCCTATATAATCATTCTATCACCCCTTTAAGGATTTTTATAAAGACAGGGTTTTTTTCTAGTGAGTTCGACCTCCCACCTTCCCATCTTTTTAGGTATTTTCAAATTAGGAACCGTGTAAAATTTGTATTTCCTAATTTTCCACAAATTCCTCCTGAGCAGACGTGGGACAGTCTTTTACGATAGAATTTTTCACAAAGATCTTTAATTTCAAAAGTCTATGGTATTATCCAGTCCTATGATGACCATTTAACCACCAGTACGAAGGAGGCATAGGAGGAAGAGTTGGGTCTGGCCTTTGATGTTGACTGGTGGGACTCCGTTTTAAACGTTATTCACAAAGCCTCAATCTGTGCCCCCTTGACCTTAATACAATTTAAAGTAGTGTTCAGATGTCACTATTCTAAAACCAGACTATCACAAATTTTCCCTAATGCAAATGATGTCTGTGACAGATGCTCTGGTTCGCCCTGTAATCTTGCACATATGTTTTTCTTTTGCCCAACTCTAGGAAATATCTGGCAAACTTATTTTGACACCATGTCTAAAGCGCTCCTCAAGACCATTACTATTTCTCCGCATGTAGCCATTTTTTGGCACTCCTCAAGAATACCACTGTTTTTCATCAGTGCAGTTAGAGGTCCTGGCTTTCTCTTCCTTGATAGTGAGACGCCATCTCCTTCTTAATTGGAAAGCAACAAATGCCCGTCCAATACACTTTGGATCACTGATGTCATGTCCTTTCTAAAACTGGAAAAAAAGAAGATACTCTAAACATGATAATCTCAATAAAAATTTTTTACAATAAGTGGCAACCATTTATGCACTTTTTCCAGTCTAACTAGGCCTAACTCCAACACGCACCCTTTTTTTTTATTTCAATTTCATTTTATTTTATGTTATTTTTTTAATGAAAAAATTGTTTTTAGAAATTTTAGAAAGTTGTATACATATGTTGGTTATTGTTATCCAAGTGCCTTCACTGTTTTTTGTGTGCAAAGCAATAAATATATGAAACAGAAAAATAGGCATGCGCTTATTTTTTAAAAGTAAGTTATAATTGAGGTAAGTTTGGAGACACTACCTTATTCAATCATTAAATTAATAAATATTTTTGTTGTATCTCTTTTCGGTGTTGTAGTTTGAAGACGGCCCCTAAGTCTTGCTGTCTCAACACCGGAACTAAACAGATCTGAATTAGCACAACTTTGCATTTCTTTCACATCTAGTACAGTCAGATTCACTGTGTTCACTCGGAAGGAATCTCCTCACATGGGTATGCACTTGTAATGACATTTCGAACATGTTAAGAGGCTAAAAGCACATTTAAAACTTGTCCTGTTTCAGCCTCCTGGGTGCAAACTGTAGCAGGAGGATAACATAGTGTAGGCAAAACCGATTGTTTTCATTTTTTTCGCTACTGACAGTGTTCAAATCGACTGGAATTCTCCTTTAATTAATGCACAGTGTTTGATGGGTCACATTTGGTGCTTTTCCATTACATGGTACCTACTCGCCTCGCCTCGCCTTTTTTGGTTTTCCATTACGAAAAAAAGTACCTGGTACCTGCTAACAGATAATTTTTTTCGCACCTCCTCAGTCGAGGTTCCAAGCGAGCTGAGGCGAGCTGAGAAGGTGACGCGAAACCCTGCAGGCTGCTGACTGGTCGGAAAGAATCGTCACTGATCACTGCATTGCCAGCGACAGACGGCATTTTTAAATAGTTTAGCCAGCGGTGGTTTTTTGCTGCCGGAGGCTCCACGCAGAGCTTTCTCCGTAGCATACAAGTGGCCTGATGGTTATACTGGTGCGCTAATGTGTGATGTGTGTGTGTCGAGTCGCCGTATGTGTGCGTGTGGGAAGCTGGTGAGCGAGGGAGAAGTGAGAGAGTGACGGCGATTATCTCCGCAGCGAGTAGCGACTCTAGAGTCATATATATGTGAGAGAAACAAAGCGAGTAGCGACTCTAGAGTCATATATATGTGATCACGGTGGGAAATCTGGAGCAGTAAACGTTAACTATCTCTTTGATATCATGTTTTTCACGGAGACAGAGAACCAGGAAATGCGGCGGGGATTTGTCAATGGGAAAAGCATACTACTAAGCCACGCCCACGGCAGTCGCTATGACGACCAGCCACGCTGAGGCGATTCTTAAAATCTGCAATGGAAAACGGACGCACAGCGAGTCGAGTAGAGGCGAGGCGAGTCGAGTAGGTACTGGTAATGGAAAAGCACCTATTGATGCTGCAAATGTTCTCAAACCTTCGTACATTCACACATATTGTACACACTTTCTTTACTCAATCACATGCCAAATTTCCATTCTTGAGTTTAGCTGCCATCATTCCAAATGTCGCTCATCCTACAGGGTGACTGGGGTTGGGATGCTTTCCACTGGAACGGAGTGACAGTCAATCTGAGTGGGTGATCTAAAGGTTAAGGTGCAGACCCAGAGAGGAGGTGAGGAAGTGAAGGACACAACTTCAAGCTTGCTGCCTTCTGACACATTGGCAGGGCTGGTGTATCAATATGAACCCTCTGACAAGATGGAGGAGATAACTCACTCAAAATGGCAAGGCCACATGAAGGGGAAATGTCATTCATATACCTGCAACGTAATATGGTTGTGGGAAACCAGCTGATTTGTGCATGTAGTCGCATCACGTGGTCGTGTGACCTGATCAGGAAGTGATAAAAAGCTTAACAGTTTCAGTCATTAGTCCCTGAGCGCACCGCGTTGTGTGGATTCTCCTGTCGTGCAGGTACGCAGGTTTGGCTGCGGTAATTCGGGCAGAAGTTGGCTAAATGTTGTAAACTTGTAGTTTCTTTAAAGTGAAGTTTCTTTGTATGTTTCAGTTTACCACTGACGTGACTACTAATGCGCTGCTGTGGCTGTAGAGCTCTGGAAAATACTGCTTTGGAAATTCCCTCCTCCCCGCATTAACTGTGCTAATGAAGCTCAGCGCAAATTCTTTCAGGAAGACTTCTAATCACTGCAATCACCACTATCTCTCCCTACATCTTTTCAGCTGTTAAGAGGTGTTCACTCTTCAGTAAACCAATCAGAATTGGCCACAAATTCATGATCCAATCACAGCATGACATCCCGCTTTAAATGTCTCTCTCCTTGCCATCAGCTGGCCTTGTCCTTTGTTCGGCCTCCTGGTTCCCTCGCTGCCATCACCAGTGTCTAGGCTCCATCGGGGGGATATGTCTGTTTCTCTACCCCTTTAAATATTTTAATGATGGAGTCTAATCCCCAAAGACTTTGTACATTTCATGTACATTTCATATTATGCTTATCTAAAATAAATATTTGCATATCTGCAACGAAGTCTCTCCTGATTGAATAGGAGTTTGTTGTGTCCTTGCAAAGTAGGCTTATATTTTACTCTTTTTTATTATAGTGCTAATAATTATTTGCAAGACACGGTAACTTTGTGACTGGCCACTAATGCGTTTTGTTTGTTTTCTCAAAGGGGGACCAGTCCAGTCACTGTTCTCTACGGTTATTTTACCATTTTGTTTCTTTTGTTTATTTGCCTTGGTCGATTCATTTTTGTGATTGCATTTACAAGTGGTCTGTTGAAAGATATCGTTGATGGACGTTTTAACACAGGTTGCTCTCCTCGCTTTGTATATATCCACAGCTTGATCCTGTACAAGGCTGGGTCCGTGTCAATACTACCTCCTCGTGATGAGACTGCACTGGGTGACAGTCTTTTGCGGTGTGTATGTAGCCTCGACACTGTATATTTTGTTGTGACTTGCATGATATTTTGTAGTGACTCGCATTATATTTTGTAGTGAACCTTGCATGATATGCCGTAGCGAATTGTGTAGAAATAAGTGTGTAGTGCATGTCCTTGTCGATGCTGGGCCTTCTGTCTCCTCTTTCTGTCTCCCACTGTCGCCTCCCGGAGTGGTGTGTGCATGCTGACCCGACCTTCCTACTTTGAGGAGAGTAAGACCAAATGTATCTGCCATCTAATTATTTTACTAATCTGCCCCTGCTATTTTAATTGGGATTTTTTTTAAACTTCTTTGTAATAAAACCAAACCTATGTTTGTACAATATTCGCCTCCTGTTAATTGTTCCTGTTCGGGGAGAACTCACACTAATTAACATTTTAAAGGTTTAAAGGGTTCCTCATGACCCTCAACAGGAGGTGGCGTTGTCAGGTCTGAAAGGTTTTATGTGCTCCGGCACTACATGGTCTCCCCTACATGATGCACAGCTATCCCTCATTACATGCCTATTAGTCTATATCCACGATGTTCCACTTCCGGGATTTCTCCATTGCCGCCAGAAATTCCGCCAGATTTCACTCTTTTCGGCCGGATGTCCGGTACCTTCCGCTTTCATTGTGTTGGAATTTTAAACTCCGGTCATCTGCACGTGTGGAATTATATAATTTGCTCGTGGAGCATGTTTTATCGCACTCGTAAGCTATGACATAAATCTGAAGCCATTAGACTATTGTATAAACTGAAGCATGTACACATTCTCCAAACCTTATAGGTCCCATGGCATACAAATTTCACTTTATCAGGTTTTTTAACATTAATGAGTTCCCCTAGCCCGCCTATTCTCCCCAGTGGCTAGAAATGGCGATAGGTGTAAAGAGAGCCCTGGGTATCCTGCTCTGCCTTTGAGAAAATGAAAGCTCAGATGGGCCAATCTGGAATCTTCCCTTCATGTCATCATAAGGGGAAAGGTTACCTCCCCCTTCTCTGCTTTGCCCACCCATGAGAAAAAGAGAGACATCATGGCTTGCAAACGAGCGAAGCATGGCAGTTGGTCAAGGCTACACCCCCACCCTCCACCTTGCCCTGCCTCTCTCCTCCTCAATAGTAGTTAAAGCTACAGACACAGAAATGGCACGTCCTAAGGAAAGCTCATTGTGGGACTGGCTCTAGTGGTTGTAATTCTGCACCAAGGCTGAATTTCAGGAAACAGACTTCAGATACAGTATTAGGAGACCACTGAGGTCTATATAAAAGCATCCAAAATAGGGTTTAATCCTGGGAAACGGGATTAAACCCTATTTTTTCTTTTTTTTTTTATCTGATCAAAACCATTTCCCTTTTCCCGGGAAAGGTTATGACGGGAAACGGGAAATAAAATTAAATTAAAAAAAGGCAAGGAGTGCGTGTCTATTGTTCTCATACGGTAACGTTGATGCAGGCGACGGTAGCTACAGTAATACATGCTCCCTAAATCATTACACAGGCTCAATACATTCATTCATTCATTAAAGAAGAAGAAGTTCATTACACAGCACGCACTATGCAGCTGGGCTACTTAGCTCCGCTAATGATGTCTGCCGCCTGCTTTGTTTGGGAGCATTTTGAAAGAATGGACAATGAAACAGCTCAGTGCAAGTTGTGTGACCGGTTTATAAGGTGTTCCGGGGGGTCGACAACCGGATTGCGCAGACATTTAGAATCTCAGCATGAGAAAATTCCCGAAGAAAACCCACCGAAAGTTTCAAAACGTCCGAGAACGCTAGCTAGCTACTTTCAGCAAAGCTAGCAAGTCGCTCGGTGAAATACTGGCGGAGATGGCAGCTTTTGATGGATTTACATTTAATAGTATGGCAAAATGCGACTACCTCAGATCAGCACTGAAGAGAGACGGACATATTCTTCACAAAAATCCCTCTGAAATCTCCCAACATTTGAGGGTTTGCTAATGAACAAAAAAAAAAACTGGCAGATATATTCCAATATATGATGCAGATGTCACGCTGCAGCATGCAGATCACTTGATCACGCAGCAGAATTGATCATTGCAAACTGTGTTGATGATGGACATAAACTGTGTTCTTTAGTCCTAAAAATCATACAAAAAAAAGTTTGGGATTTTGGGAACGCATATTTGAATGATATCGATACATTACTTGGGCTAAAAACAAACCAAAAACACACAGCCATTTCCCGGGATTCCCGGAATATGGGCTGTCTATTTCCCGGGATCTGATTCATCTCATTTTCAGGAAAAATATTAAACCCTAATCCAAAAAGCAGCATATCATAGGACCTTTAAGTAGCACTGCCATTTAAATGGCATAT
The DNA here is from genome assembly GCA_025617405.1 of Perca schrenkii. Taxonomy (NCBI): domain Eukaryota; kingdom Metazoa; phylum Chordata; class Actinopteri; order Perciformes; family Percidae; genus Perca; species Perca schrenkii. The sequence goes on from CM046804.1 coordinate 7,529,894, forward strand.
TATAATAAATAAATGTATCCCACTTTTCAGATGCAGGTTTCTTCTAGGGATGAACGAATTGTTATGGAACGGCACAGGAGGTGGGACCCAAAAGCAGACGACCAACACAAAAAGTAAGATTAAGTGATTTAATGCGTGAAATATATACAATAATTGTGCTGGTGGCAAAAGAGGTTTTTTCTAGACATAGTTATGCTTGAGCTCTCTACAGAAAGGATTAACAAAGCCAAACCATCGACTATAGACCTATGGAAAGGTGCAGCAGCAAAAGTATCAGTCCTAATGACATCAGCATCACAATAAGTAGAGGAGGGCGACTAGGCAAGGTGTGATCTCTGTTTTAGTTTTTTGTTTATTGGTTTGTTTTGTTTTTTTCTTTCTTTTCCTCAAAACCGCAGAGGGGGGTTGTTCTTGTTCAAGTGTGTTTGTTCTGTTTTTGTTGTTAAATAAATATATATATATATATATATATACAGTGCCCTCCACAATTATTGGCACCCTCTGTTTAAGATGGGGTCATGGACTTCTAAAAATTCTCCTTTTTTTTAAACAACATAGAACCCAAATGCAAAAAAAGAGAAAAAATCCAACCTTTTATTTAAGTACATTACTTTGGTGGTAAAAAAAAATCACACATTTAGAAAAAAAAACTTGAAATCATGTGTCCCACAATTATTGGCACCCCTGATGTTTATACTTTGTACAACCCCCCTTTTGCCAACAAGACAGCACTTAATCTCCTTCTATAACATTTCACAAGATTGGAGAACACAGAGAGAGGGATCTTTGACCATTCTTCTTTGCACAATCTTTCTAGATCATCCAGAGTCCTGGGTCCTCTCTCATGCACTCTCCTCTTTAGCTCACCCCACAGGTTTTCGATTGGGTTGAGGTCTGGGGACTGAGATGGCCATGGGAGGACCTTGAGTTTGTGACTGCTGAACCATTTTTGTGTAGATTTTGCCACATGTTTAGGATCATTATCCTGTTGAAAGACCCAGTGACGACCCATCTTCAGCTTTCTGGCAGAGGCCATCAGGTTTTTATTTAAAATGTCCTGGTAGTTCAAAGCATTCATAATGCCATGCACCCTAACAAGGTTCCCAGGGCCTTTGGAAGAGAAACAGCCCCAAAGCATCACAGATCCTCCACCATACTTCACGGTGGTGAAGGTGCTTTTCGGCATACTCATCTTTTGTTTTACGCCAGACCCACTTAAAGTGTTTGTTGCCAAAAATCTCAATCTTAGTCTCATCTGACCAAAGCACACGATCCCAGTTGAAGTCCCAGTGCCGCTTAGCAAACTCCAGACGTTTACGTTTGTGAGTGTTAGTGAGAAAAGGCTTTTTCCTTGCATGCCTCCCAAACAGCTTGTTGGCATGTAGAGAGCTTCTGATGTTTTTTTTTGAGACTTCGTGACCCCAAGATGCCACTCTTTGATGCAATTCTGTGACAGTGAGCTTAGGACTTTTTTTTACTTCTCTTACCATCCTCCTCACTGTGCGTTGTGGCAAGATAAACTTGGGACCTCTTCCAGCCTAGTTTGTCACTGTTCCAGTTGTTTTAAACTTCTTAATGATTCCTCTGACTGTAGATACGGGCAAGTTAAGGCGAGTGGCTATTTTCTTGTAGCCATTGCCTGACTTATGAAGGTCAACACACATCTGCCTTACTTGAATTGTGTGTTCTCTTGTCTTTGCCATGTTGACAAATGGGTAAGAGAATTAGGACTCTGTGTCACGTCATATTTATACCCCAGGGAAAAAGGAAGTCATGAATTACTATTTAAAAGTTCCTAGATACCCTGACCAACTTTAGCAACTACAGAAAAATATATTTAAAAAAAATCTATTACATTTTTTCAGCAGAATTGTTAGGGGTGCCAATAATTGTGGGACACATGATTTCAAGTTTTCTTTTTCTAAATGCGATTTTCTTTTTTTTTAACACCAAAGTAATGTACTTAAATAAAAGGTTGGATTTTTCTCTTTTTTTGCATTTGGGTTCTATGTTGTTTAAAAAAAAAGGAGAATTTTTAGAAGTCCATGACCCCATCTTAAACAGGGGTGCCAATAATTGTGGAGGGCACTGTATATATATATATATATATATATATATATATATATATATATATATATATATATATATATATATATATATAAATAAATTAAGCTCAAAGTGGGAGGCTCCTGGTTAACTCCCGGCTAATCCAAAAGTGTCATTTGATGAAGTTTTAGCATTTCAGTGTTAGCTTTTTTGTTGATTTTTCACCGGAGGTTATCGCATTCTTGCCAAACAGGTGACTTCGGGGAAGCCGGAGGATTTTCCACTTCTGTTGTTTCTCCGACATCTCTGACACTGGTGTCTGGAAAAGTGAAGCTGCAGGCTACCGGTAAGCTACGCTGTGTCTTTAGCTACTGATCGTTGCACGTCCCAGACTGGGGGCCCTATCTTGCACTCAGCGCAATTGCCTTTGTACACCAACGCATGTATCATTCCTATTTTAAACCCGACGCACAGCGGACTTTTCCCTCCACAGACGCACGTCGGTAAAATAGGGAATGTATTTGCGCTCCCGGGGGCGGTTCAGCAAAAAGAGGAGGCGTGTTCCGGCGCAAACGTTATTGGTGCTATTTTGCAGTTTCAGAAAACAATTCCGCCACTGACCAGGAAAAACCATAATGGCCATAATGTAGCGTGTGCACAATGCGCATACACTTCTCTCATCTACACGGACGCAGCAGTTCCCATTTTTGCAAACCATACATAATTACAAGGAAAAATATTACTGAAAATGCGCTTCAGGTGTTTGGATAGGTCAGGAGGCACTTTACAGTACAGTCCTTAAAAAGTCCCAGCATTCATTGTGGCTTGTTGTGATTTACACAACATTTCCATGAATCATGGATGTGTTGATGACATAAATGAGGAAATATTAGAGGACTTAAGGAGACGTGATGTTGAACTACGGCGGGATCTGGTCCGGGAGTAATGCGCAATGCGCTCCTGATGGAGCGGGTGGACGGAGATGGAGTGGGGGGAAGAGGAAGGGGCACAACAGGTGCAGGTGGTACGTTTGGAAGCCCACGCTCGATGACTGCAGCAATCCTCTCCAGACTTCAGGAGTTGCACCCGAGAGGCCGCAGCAACATCGGCACCCGGCCAAGACAGGCATTTATTACTTTGCCACATCCCGGACAGCTCCACTGGCGTGCGCCAGGAAAATCCGCCATCATAATAGCAATCCGCCATGGAACAAGCGCGCCTGCTCTTAAAGGGAATGTGAGATGACGCTCTGATTGGTTTATTGCACGTTACGCCCAAACCACACCTAGCTACTTCAGACCAACCCATTTTATATTTGCGTCGGGCGCAAGACTCATTTATCCCGCCGGTATAATAGCAACAGCGCCCGAGATCCGCCCACAAAGCTACTTGCGTTTTGCGTTTCCTACTTGCGTTTCAGATCGTTAAAATAGGGCCCTGGATCTCTTGGTGTTGGAATTCTTTCAATTGAAATACAGCCACACTTTAGACCATTTAATGAGCGGAAATTACTTTATATGAAATATTTTCCTTCTCTGCTACTGCACATAGTATGACTTCAGCACTAAGATGGTCATACACACTATAACCATTTGGATGTATTAAACTGGTAACGCTAAGAGAATATGCTGAATAACACAGGATCAGACGATTCTATATGGTTGTGTGTGTGTGTGTGTGTGTGTGTGTTTTTTTCCACATCAACAAAAGTGTACTTTTAAGAAGGAACTACTGTTCTATCCAGAGACGGTTTAGAACCGAGACTCCCAACTCAGAGTAGTTTCCTGTATCTGTCTCGTGGGCTCCGCCTCTTTAGGAGACTATTGGCAGTTTCTGAGTGTATTGATTCCAATGGCAATAGTGAATGTGAACACAGATTAGGACAGATTCTTTCACCCCATAGTCAACTATGTAAATATTGGAGCCATTTTTTACAAGCCAGATATCTCCAGGACAGTCTGACACTAAAATGGCATTTTTCAGATGGACACAACAGAAGAAAATGAATTAACTTAGTTTGAGACCTGTTTCTGTCTCAGGACCAAGCTCAACTAACGTCCGTGAACACCCTAACAAAACTAATGTCTGTGATGCTAAATATGTCTTTTAGCTGTGTACATATCTAACGTTAGCAAAAGAAAATAATAGCAAACAAATATAACTTTTCATCCACCCACACAACGTTCAGTTTCAAACGAGGCCATGCCCACTTAGGAGACAGGAAGTGTGTATCGTTTCATTTCATTTGCGCTACCTGAAATGCTTTAGTATAGAGGATCTTACACAGGCTCCGCACTCTGCTGGACTCTATGGGTAATACTCCTCTCCAATCCTGAGCACGCCACATAACCTTATTCTTATGTGCCTATAGAGTCCAGTAGAGGGCTCCTCCTACACTTATAGAACTAGGGTTATAATAGCATAACCTTTGTATTACCCATTGAGTCCAGTAGAGGGCTCTGCCTGTGCTTATAGAACTAGGGTTATAATAGCATACCCTTTGTTATGCTACCACACAATCTAATGAATAAGAAGGAAAATCATTAGAACATTTGAATAAACTTGAACTTATTATTACTTTCCGCAGTTTTGATGTTTAAAATAAAATTTTATAATGCTGAGAAATCCCAGGAATCCAGGAATCCCGCAGAAAAGGGAAGCAATAATTTCAAAATTACAGGAAATCCTTCAACTCTAATGAAGATTTACATATTGTTTTAAAACCTTATCTACACTGCTAGAATAAAATTAATCCTTCATTTATTTGTTGTCCTGAAAGTACTCAAATGTAAAAATTCATTGTTACTTTTGAATTCCAACTGTCATACAACTATTGAAGAAGAAGAAGAAGAAGAAGAAGAAGAAGAAGAAGACATACTTTTAATGATCCCCAGGGGTAAATTACATTGTCTCTGTTCTCAATCATAGCTACAGCCCTGGTTGCAATTCATAAAAAAAACTCTTCATTATGCTTTGAATCCTTACCCTCCATGTGAATGTGTTTAAGGCTGTGGGAGTGTAGTTGAAGTGGACACTTGGGTGCTATCCAGATAAAGGGCTAGGGGCATTTGTCCCCCCTGCTGCAACTTCATACAAACTATTGTATCACACACAGGGCATTTAAATGGATCCGAGATGAACTCCCACGTGAAGACAAGCAGCTCTTGTGTCTTCTAGTCCATGTAGTAATCCTTTGTTTCTTTTACTCTGTTTTAATTGTGTTGGTGCTCAGAGACGTGGAGAAAGTAGATTATGTCAGGCCGGATTAGCATGATTCATTTGAAATTTTGATTCAGCTAATTAAATGCTAAAACATCCTATTTCTCATAAACTGCTGATAGAGAATGGGGTGCGAAGGGACAGCCTTTGTCCTCCAAAATGATACCTGGGGTCCAATGAAGAAGAGGAGCAGGGGGAGGAAGAGAGCAGGTTGAAGACAGAAAATAGGACAGAAGAAAACATACTCAGCATAATGTGTCTGCTGGACTACCCAGATGTATATACCCCACCCTATATGTGTTGTGTTGACAGTGAATAAGGCTACTGATGTGGCTGCAGGATATGAAAACAAAAAACTAACGTGGAAGATGTAAATAAACTTGCCTAGGATGACAAAACTACACACTCAAGCTGGCAAAATAAAACACCTGATTTCCAATCACATAATTTATCTCCGTGAGGCCTTACATTTAAAGAATAAATATATTTGATTTACCCTGAAAGTTCCAGTTTATTTTTCCAATAGATATTGTTCATAGAAGACATTTTAACATGTCATAACAAAAGCACCGGTGTAAATAATAAAATGAAGTCAACTCAAAATAAAATATTACATTTGCTTGTCACTGAGTCTTGTTTTGAAGCTAGACTACGCGCCATAAAATAATGAACGCCTTAAAGGTCCAGTGTGTAACATGTTTAGTTGTTAAATCTTTGTTGCCCCTGAAGTATTGCTTTTGGCTTGAAATTTTACATTTGCATTCACATGAACTGGGGTAAACGCTCCATATTCATGCGCCATCTTGAAATACGTTAGCTGGTAAGGGACATACAGCACATACTGCTCCGCCTTTCGCATTTTCGCTGTCACATGATAAAGTCACAGGTGCTGCTAATGCTGCTAATGGGTATCGTAGCTTCCCGGCCCCGGCAAGTTTGAAGAAGGAAACATGGTGGACCACACGTATTCAAAATCCAAATTTCAGGAACAGAAGTCTTCTTCTTCGCCCAGAAAAAGAAAAAGGGTATTGAAAAGAGCAAGAGACTGTTTTTTTAAAGCGTGAATGCTACTGTAGCTGTAATAAATACTTTGAACTGCGTGGTGCAAGAGAGCGGATTGCGATATATGATCTCAACGCTAGATGGGAGAAATTCCTACACATTGGACCTTTAACAAAAAACAATACCGATTTTCTGACCAGATCATTTTTTTTATAACTTTGCAGAGTCACCTTTGCTGAGTCACCTTTTCTGGCCTATTTTCTAGGCAACACTGGGACATTTAGATCAGTTTAGAGGATGTGATTGGGGATCACACCTCCCTACTGAGGATTCAGAAAGCAGGACAGTGTATATTTATGGCCAACCCAGATGTCTGGAAACAGAGCAAAACAACCTAAATCTGTACCAGCAGACATCCGGTGGGTGTGACCGTCTAGACAGTGTCTCAAGTGCTGCACTGAAGCAGATCCCAAGTACTTCACTGCCTCTGGTCACTGTCCTTCAGAAAACCTTACACCTTCAGCGTATATTTGCATGATTGACAGCTGTCCTTGCGTCTCAGATGTTCATCATAGCCTCCAGATAAGTCAAGACAAATGTTAAATTAGACACTGATTTGATGTGAAAGTTTACTGATACTTGTGTTTTTGCTCTCCCACATCTAGAGAGGTCAGATAGGAACTGTAAGGTAGCTGAGGCCTGTTAGGGACTATCTGTGATACTCGAGGACACTTCAGATGCACAGCTCTTCCTGAACACAGGCCATCAATTCAACGACAGCTGCTCTGCTACGCTGCCAACCAGCTGCTGGCCAGGTACACACACATTGTGCATGGAAAAGGGAACTGTCTTGGAGAATTCTGGTGCTTATAATTTGCCACCCACTCCAGCTTAGCTAGCTTCAATTCCTGGCTACTCCTGTTCAGCGCCCTGAGTGGTTGCCCCTCAACCACAAGATTGGCAGTTCGATTCCAGGCTCCTCCTGCCACATGTCTCTGAGCAAGACACTTAACCCGAAGTTGCTTCCCAGATGCTGCATGTATAGCTGTCCACTGCTCCAAATACTTAGGATGGGTTAAATGCTGTAATTAAATTTCACTACATTGTACGGTGTGTATGTGACGAATAAAGTTTTGTTATTATTTCTTTCTTTTTTTTCTTCACATGCCGAAGTGTCAAGAAGTTGAGCAAACATGTTTTGTTTGTTCGGGTATTAATAATTTACTCTCAGGGAGGTGGTTTATGATTTTCAAAGCAACTTGGTTGATAGGATAATGCATCTTATTTTTCTCACTGGTGAATAATTAGGATTACCCATAAAAGGCATACACAGTGGTGTTCTTGAACACTAAATGATTGGTCCGAATTGTCAGCCATTGGAAGGGACAGAAACTCTACAAGTTGCCTTTCCATCAGCTGTGCAAATTGTATGCTGAATTGTTAATTTGACAAATTTTGCTGTCGGGCAGAAGTTTCATATCTCCATATTTGTCATTTAATTATTATAAATAATAAAAAATCAATGCTATTAGTCACCCTTTATGTCCATCTGTGGCTTTAGAAATATTTAAAGGTGACCTATTATATATAGTACTGTTTGCAGATATATACTTGTGCTATATAAAGCCTGTGCTCTTGCGGAGCTCTGTACCCTGCTGATACTTTTTTATGACTTTTTTCCACAAACTATATTATGACTTTTTATCACTTTTTCGACATACTATACTAAGACTTTGTACCCAGGTCACAGTCATCGTTTGTCAGCTACGGCTGCTAAACAAAAGAGCCCTACAGGCCACTCCCAAGCCACGCCTACCGGTTACAGAGGACGGAAATACAACGACTAGTTGACTCCAAACTGAAACGACGCTGTTTTATCGTGAGTCTCCGTGACGAGTTAGTTGATAAATTAATTGAAATACTAGCGTTTTTTTCCATCGTAATGGTGCTTAATTGCTTTGTACAGCCAAAACCAGGAAAGGAAAAGCAGTAGGTTTCCATCATTTTCCGGTTAAACATTTGGAGCGATGCAAACAGTGGCTATGGGCTATCGACCACCCGAAGTTTGGAGAGGACACCGATATGGAAAACCTGAAAAACCAGAGGGTTTGCAGTCGCCATTTCAAGCAGGAAGACTACGAACTGAATGTCCTTGGAACGAAGAGAACCACTCTGAAGGACACCGCAATTCAGTTGATATTCACCTTCCCAGATGACGAACAGCCTGGGCCATCTGGTAGTACTAAACACATTCGCCTAGAGGTAAGACTCTCGCTAATACTCAACTCTATTTCTGATCACACTTATAATATATTCTGTTAATACACTGCATTTATCTATATTATTCTTACTACTATTATAATGTTACTGCTACTACATTGCACATATCTGTACATATTGTTCATACATTGTTCATATTACATTACCATATTTATTCTGCTAATACACTGAACATATTTATATTTAGTTTATACTACTCTATATATAGAGCAGTGTAGACAGTAGGGGTGTCCCCGACTAAGGATTTACACATTTGAATCAGAATTGACGAATCTTTCTATAGTCGACTGATAGTCGAATCATCTGTGTGTGTGTGTGTGTGTGTGTGTGTGTGTGTGTGAATGGGTTGGGAGGGGCACGACACTAGTCTGCAGGAGGGTAACATGTAAACCGCAGGCGCGTATGGACGCGTATTTCGCATCCGCCGCATGCATAACCGTCTCTATTTTGGGAACTGTGTATCCTGGCTCAAGTGTGCGCAATAATTCTTTAAAACCTTCACCGTCCACAACATTCACTGGCCTCATTGTGAAGCGAAGTAAACTCTGCAATTTTGTCCGGGATTTCTATTTTCCTTTTCTATTTTTTGGCGCAGCTCTGGTACTACTACTACTACTACTACTACTAGATGAACTGCTGTCGTCAGTCTGATACTTTGGGTGGATCTAGAAAAAGGACTAACATATTTTAAGTCCCAACATATGATATTGCTATTCGTAAATTAAAAGCGCCATTATATATGAAAAAGTGAAACGTCTTTATTGGTAATAAACTTACCCGTTTTAAGTGGAAAGCCATGTTTGTTGCTGACGAGTGGTAGGACATGAGCTGTTGGCACAACTTGCATTTTACTTTTTTTGGATCATCTTTTACCATTTGAAAGTGCATCCACACTTTAGATTTTCTTTTTCCAGACATTGTTAAGTAACGTTAATCTCCTCGTCTGATGCTCCTCGTCTGTCGCGGATCAGGGAAAGTGAAACTTAAATCTTTCACAGGGGTGGTTGGATTTACACATACACACACGTAAAAATTATTTATTGAACTTTTCTTTCTTTCTTTTCACGTTCTTTTTTACAGCATTATCATAATTAAAGGCTGTATATAACTTAATATAACCGTACAAAACCAGTAGTTCTGTGTGAAATTAGACATTGAGCACCCCCATATTGCCAAAATGGTATGATCCTCGTTTCATAATAACACCCGCGAAGATCCGACTGTGAGATTGGTGGTCGAATCAGGCTCCGCATATCGATGCATCGAATCTTCGACTATTCGGGGTCACCCCTAGTAGACAGTAGTATACAGTTGGTTTACAGAAGGTGGTTACCTTCTGTAAACCAACTGTATACTACTGTCTACACTGCACTATATTTCATTGTCCTGTCTATGCACCACCTGTCTATACTTTGTATATCGCATTGCACTTATCTACTTTTTTTGCACTTCTGGTTGGACGCAAACTGCATTTCATTGTCTTTGTACTTGTACTCTGCACACTGACAATAAAGTTGAATCTAATCTAATTATCTATCCTTTACAGGACAAGCTCGGTTCAACCAAGTCTTCTGCAAGAGATCCAAGCAGTGGGTCTTCAAGACAATCTGAATGGTTACTGTCACTGTGATTTAGCTGTTATTACTTACTGTACACACTCTACCTGGATTATTTCCCTTGTTGGAATTTTCTTTGGGTTAAAAAGAGAGCCAAATGTAATGTATATTACACAACTTAGACTTGCACATTAAAAAGATTATGCAAGGCAGGACCATGTCAACAGAGCTTAGTAGCTCCGCATATGAAGTGCTTTCCTCCAATTGAAATCACTATTTCTCTAGGCTAATACATACTCTAATGGAGCAACACTAAAGACTATAACAAGAACCACAACCAATGTGAGTTTGAACTTTTAAATAAAAATAGAGACGCACCGATGGACTGGCCAGTGACCGGAATTGGCCGGTTTTCACGTGCTCGGCCATGACCGGCAACCGGCAGGTCAGTCTGACATATGCCGATTTCATGCCGGTCAATGCTACAATTAACTGACAACATAAGTTAAACGAGTATACTGTCCTTAAGGACGCACACACACACGGACGCGACAGCACAGGCTCTTTTTCCTTTCTCTCAACTTTTCCGCTGTGTGTCACGCGTACCCGCTCGCTCACACATGTATGGAACCTTGTGAATTAAACTGCAACATGTGAGCTGTTTGGAAATTCTTCAACGTGTGTGCAGAAGATAACAAGTTTGCAATATGCAACACCTGCAAGGAAAGAGTAGGGCGTGGAAGGACAACACCAAAAACCCAAATCACATTTTTTTAGTTGGATATTGGATGTGAAAAGAAGGAAATGGTTCTAACATTGCACTTTAGATGTGTGTGAATTTCCCACACCAGGAGTAATTTATATACTTAGTTCTATTTTATAGGGTTAGGGTTTTCAATGTTCTGTGCAAAATGTTCTATTATAGAAAATATATTTGTGTGCTGTTAAGTGGTTAGAAAAAATGAAATCGGAATCGGCTAAAATCGGTATCGGCTGGCCTAACTCAAAGAAAATCGGAAATTGGAATCGGCCTAGAAAGTTGTAATCGGTACATCTCTAATTAAAAAACATAATATGAACAATTTTACACTCATAGCTTATCCAGAGCTTCAGCCGTTTCTTTATATCCGCAGTATTGCTCGTCAGGAGCTTGATATCTCCATCTGATGTCCTGAATAACACAGGCAGGCAAAACAAGACGATAGCCTTTCCCCAATCTCTTGCAGGACCCATTCCACAAAGTGACAGTAGGCTGTTAGGCAAAATTGTCTAAAAAACAGTAAGCACAACGTTAGCGATGCAAGTCATTTGCACCTACAGTAGGCTAGCATAGATGTAAATATAACGATAGCTCAGCTGACGTTACGTGGGAAGAGCGTTGTGATAAAGCTGGAACTCTGTACATGACGTGTTAGTAACAAAAAGAAAAACAAACAAAATACTCACTTTATACTCAGGCGTTCATTTGTCCATGCGGGCTTTGGCTGGCATTTCCATTTCATCTTCGGGATCCTGAAATAGGTTTCCAGGACCCCCCTGTCTATCTGTGGATCAAAGTTACAAATGCTGGCGGTGCCGTTTCCTCAACGGATTCAGCAATTTCTTCCAGAATAAAATGGCATCGCTGAAATTCGCGACAGCAATAGGACTCTCTATCTGTGTCCCAACATGGCATCATGACTTTGCGTAAATATATACGCCACTTTCAGAAAGCCTAATGGCGTGTTATTTTACGCCATTTTCAGCTATCCACGTGTATGATACACGCTGGAAACAGCTGATGTAAACACACCCACCACGTGGCCTCGCCACGTTGCGCGTTATCGCGAGAACGTGACGTACTATCGCGAGAACAACGTCACACGCCTGGCAAGAAAAAAAAAATGGTGGAGTTTAGGAAAAGAACACAGGGAAAGGCTTTAGTACAAAAACACGGAAAATAACGACTAAAAAACGCTTACGACAACAACAAATGGTTGGGTTTAGGAAAGAAACATTGGGTAAGGCTTATTAAAAACAAAAAATAAAAAACGGCCGAAAAATCGCCACACGCGGGGCGCAAACCCGGTTCTCCCAGGTGAAAGTCCTGTGTTTTACCCATCCGCCACCCCAACCTACGTCCTTGCCGAATCCCCCGTTCTTTTATACTAGTCGCTACGGCGGAAATTCACTCGCAATGTAGGCCAATGGCGGCCGATTTGCGTTGATATACACGCAAAAATGCGATTATGCGCCTTCATAACACGGCAAAACGGAATACAAATTGGCGTTTCATACATACGCCAATTCATGAGATCAGTCTGTGTCCATAGACGCACAGTGAGAGCACTGACACCACCAGTCCTCCCCAGCTTGAGTCTGCCCCGGCTCTTCCTCCTGATTGCCATGCAAGTCTCGATCCTCTGCTGCAGCAGCTGTTACTCTTGTTCCTCCTTCATCCGCAACTGTTCCTGTATTGTGGCTCGTACAGGCAGCCACAAGCATCGGATTCGCGCACCAGATCTTCTAAATCCCCTTCTGCCATATCATCTTCAAAACTAGTTTCCGCCATCCTGGTTAGCCTACTACGCAGCTTTCTCCACAGAGCAAGAGCCGGTTAGCTTAGCTTCCAAAAAAGATCGCTGACACTATTTGGACATTCTGGGAGTGAGGTCCAACCCATTGATGTATTAAAAGAACTGGATACAGCATTCAGCTTGAAGCCCTGTACATTCCAATGAGAGTGCTCAAAAGCGCATAAAGCAATCATGGATCTTGGATCTTCCGCATTGCCGGCCCATGACCTCACGATGGACATGCGCAACCGGTAGTCCGCAATTCGCCATTTCATTGTCTAAAATATTCACTAACGTTAAACATTGTGTTTTCGTTGTTCCTGATCTTTTACATGCTTATCTAAATAACAATGGATGTATTTAGACAACCAATTAGATGTAATCATTATGTTGTACTACTAGCTAGCTACAAGCTAGCGCATGCTACTAAGGTTAGCCTGCAGTTTTGTGAAAAGAGCTTCCCTTAATACATCCATGGCTTCATCTCTCATCCACGTTTTTTTTTTTATTTGAACATTAAGCCATATGAAGGACATGTTAAACTATGAGAAACACATATCATGCCATATCAGCATGTTTTTATGCCTGAATTAAAAACATTTTAACAGCATTTCACCCCATATAATGTCAGGCCCTGTCACAGACAAATCTCTAAATGTCAGAAATCTTTCCTAATAACTTTCTTTGATAGAAATATCATTTTCTTATTGATCAAATGTCCCTGATTTTATCTGACATGGTTTTGTAACTCCTATAATAAATACAAGTGGCTTTTGTTAATTGTAGTAGATGGTAAGCACAGCTACTCATAAGATTGTAAAAAATCTTCCTTTACATCCCACATTTTTACAAATATGCAATAGTGGATATATTCGTCACATTTAGAGATTAATTCATGAATAATTTCTTAAATAGTCAATTTTTATATCATAATATGATGTGTGACAGGAATGACTGTGACGTGACAGGACTGTTTTCATGGATTTTGTTGATGCAGAAAAATGTTTTGTGTTCTTTAAGTTTTGGAATTATTAATATTTTAATGTTAATGTTATGAGACTTACATGGTCATGTTCAGCCAATATAACATAATATAATAATAACCTAATTTATTAAAATATGACCAACAACTGATAGTTGAAACATCTTTTTTAATTTAATAACTGATATAGTCCAAACATATTTTAATTCAATAACAATATTCAATATAAAAACTTTCATTTAGAAATTATTTAACAATTCCTTTAAAATTCTTCGAAATTTCATTTAACAATTCATTTAATAATTCATCGAAATTTCATTTAAGATTAATTTCATTTAATAACATATACACACCAATGATAACAGTAAACAATTAGAATTCCATAAATGTATTACATAAAAATACATTAAAAAACATGTTATGTTGAGACACACACACACACACACACTTTGATCTTTATACTCCGCAAGCTTTGCCCAAATTTCTTTTTGGATCTCATGGTGACGGTTGGTTACAGGCTGAGGGGGTGGAATGAATTGAATGACTTGCTCAAATACAAGTACCAGATCATGTCCTCTCTAGTGGGCCAGAAGAAGCGGTTCACTCCTACACGGTGCATGCATCTTATTTGTACCTGAGCGTCATCAATGGCAGTAATGATACCTGGGTAGAGGCCTGGCTCATATTTTATTACACACCACTATTAGTCTAGATGGAAACAGGGGTCCACGCGCACCCCCCGGCTTTTTTTATGCCACCTGATTTTTTTAAATCCTTAATGTGTTTATTTTCAGAATCTGCCAGGTACCAAGCTGAAATAATGTCCCAAAGGCTTCATTTTTAACCCTTTGCTGCACCCGACCGGAACCCGAAAAATCTAAAGGTTATATATAGAGTGGCATAACATTTGAAGTAAACAACATACAGAGACAAATGAACACATTTTCCCATACAATTCTGACCCAGGGAATTTAATGGGATGGTTATTTTTAACATTTGACAACATATTGACCCTATTTCTGAACAAAAATAGCAAAAAATGGCCAAAGATGTGTAGAGGATCAACTATTTTTTCGTTTTCTAAAGCGCATAGGGTGATATATTTTCACACCCTGTTATTTCTTTATCATTCAAGTGTCTATTTTAAGATTAAATTGGGTACCAAGCTGAAATAATGTCCAAAATGCTTTATTTTTAACCTTTGCACCAAACCCGAAAAATCAAAATATGATATAAAGTGGCATAACTTTTGATGTAACCAACTTACAGAGACAAATGTACAAATTTTTCTATAAAATTCTGGACCAGGGAAATTGTTATTTGTTATAATATACAACATCTTGACCATCTATGGTCAAAAACAGCAAACAAAAGCTAATTTGACAATGTTTTTATTATACTAATAGCAGCTGGAAATGGGGTTTATTTTAACCTTTAACTGCACTATCCCGAACCTAAAGAAATTGAAAATTGCTTTACTTTTGAAGTAAACAAAACAAAGAAAATTAACTTAAAAAAAAAAAAAAAGAAAACTACAAAAAGAATTCCAAAAAAGGTCCAAAAAGTTGACTAAGCATCAACTGCCAGTTTTGGAAAGTTGGGGCTTTGCATTTGGCAGTTGGTGGCCGTCGATTGGTACCTGCAGATCGCCATCTCCCACTGTTCTCTGTTTTTGAAAAATTTCAGTAAGTATTTAAAACTATAATCAATATTATATATATATACACACACACACACCTTTGTAGTCATAACTTTAAAGTAATTTTTCAACAGTTTTTACTATAATCATAGGCTTTCGGAAATCCATGAAAGGAGCTCCATGAAGGTATTCATTCTTTTTTCCCCAATCAGTGCATTTTCTGTGAAAAAAGCAAAATCCAAGTTGAAGGGCAAAACTGAAGAGTTTACAAAGTTTCAGAGTTGGAAACACAAGGAATTAGCCTATAAAGTTATTGAACCTAGGGCACAGGAATCAAAGAAAGAGGCTCTTTATCGCAAGGTGCAGGGCAAGGACCATTTTTGCAATGGAAGCCAAGTATCAGCAGACAACATTGACAGCCTGCAGGCCCAGACGAAAGCAGCACATAACAAGTCGTATTGTGTGGTAAATGATTACATTCTTAGGAATGTGATTGAATGCAAAGAGGTTGTCCAGCTAAGATCTTTTATTTTTATTTAATCTTTATTCATCCAGGTAAACTGTTTGAGAACAACTTCTCATTTACAAACATGACCTGGCCAAGAGGCTACAGAAATAAATGGTAACATACTGTACAACTATACATATCCATGTCATACACATAACACACAGAACAAGCAATAAAAAAATAGAAAGCAAAGAGAAAAAATTAAATAAAATGCTTAAGTATATGTGTATAAATATGGTTCATGTTTATCAGCAGGAACAGGAATCGACTATGTTGTTTTAGGTTAAGCTTAAAGGTGGAAATTGGGATTAGAGACGTAAGTTTCAGAGTATTTTGTAGTGTGTTCCAATCATGTATTGCTGCAAAGCGGAAAGCATTGTGTCCAAAGGTAGTAGAAGTAGGGGGGTGCTAAACTTAATAAAATTACTTGATCTTGTGTGATAGGTGTTATGAGCAACATGAAAAAAAGATGACAGAGAGGTGTCTTGCCCAGGATTGTCTTGTATATGAAGAAAAACCAATGATGGAGCCGCCGTGTGTGAAGGGACGGCCAGCCCACCAGTTCATACAGGTCACAGTGATGAGTATGAAAAGGTGCATTATTGGCGAAACGGATGGCAGAATGATAGTGTATCAAGTTTTTTTAGGGCTGTATTTGGTGCTATTCTGTAAATAGTATCGCCATAGTCCAAAATTGACAATACTGTCATCTTAACAAGGATGCATTTGGTAGCATGAGTAAAGGAAGCTTTATTGTGGAAAAGAAAAGCTAGTCTAGCTTTGACTTTAGTTTGAAGGTTCTTGATATGTGTAATAAATGACAAAGATGAATCCAACCAGATACCTAGGTATTTATATGTTTCGACATACTCTATAGCCAATACCGTTCATGCAGGTGATTGTCAATGGAGTCTCAGTAACAGGTTTTCGGCTAAAAATTATACGTTTTGTCTTACTAGTGTTAATACAGAGGTGAAGATTGTCAAAGAACTGTTCTATCGAGGTGAAGCTTAGTTTAAGATTGGAAGCTGCAGAGGTGAGAGAAGAACCAACTGCGTACAAAATGGTATCATCTGCATAAAGGTGAATTTGTGAGGTGCCAGCAGCTCTGGCTATGTCATTAATGTATATAGAAAAAAGGATTGGGCCCTTGAGGCACCCCTTTAGAGATGGTAAGTGGGTCTGACATGATGGTTTCCGCAGAGATGGGGACTCGAGTTTGAGACTCGGACTCGAGTTTGAGACTCGGACTCGAGTGCGACTTAAGTCGCACACACAGTGACTTGAGACTCGACTTGAGACTCGTCCTCGAAAGACTTCAGACTCGACTCGGACTCAAGCTGCAGGACTCGTGAACAATGTTGATTTTTTAGGAAACGTCTGACGACCTCGCTATACCCCTCACTCCGTTATCTATAACCTGCCTACGTAACACGTACGTACTGCTGGCTGGTGGACAACAAACAAACATGTCAAATTCACCGGCCACTGCTGTGCCATTCATCGTAAGATTTGCGTTCAAAAACTTTAAACAAGACGTCCCAAACAAAAGAAGCGCTCAATGCCAAATATGCGGTATCACGATAAAAGATTCTGGCTCAACCACATCTCATTTTATCAGGCATCTGAAAACGCACACTGATAGGTGAGTTAACATGTTTAGCTCAGCATTGACCATTAGCTTGCTTCTTGCTTTAGCTACGACCTAACGTTACGGGAGGTTAACTCCGACTGTCTTCCTTATCAAATATAAAATGAGCGTTTGTTTAATTGCCAAACTTGTGGTGGTCGATTAACGTTACGTTAATCATTTAGGTGCCGCTGTCTGCCATCACGTTAATTATTAACATGGTCTGCAAACAGGTTACAGGATTATTGTTGATCATATAACGTTACAGTTTCATTTAGTTATAACGTTACACTGGTGTGAGAGTCTGGGATGTGTTGACTTACAGTAGTTTATAAGGTATGATTAGTTGCATAGGCAGTGCACATTACATGGATCTGCCACTAAGTAAATAACTTTTAATTGAGGATTCTCTATCATAAGGAAGTGCACTGTAGTGTGTTAAAAATTTAATTTGGTTGTAATAGTGTTTTGCATTTAGCTACACTGTGATGTTTTGCAGTTTTGAACTAAATAGGAGTATGTCAATATGTGAGTTATAATATTTTCTATATTTGGTCTTATGGCCCCACAGAGCCAGCACAATAGGAGCCAAGGCCTTTCATTATAATTCATCAACAGACAAGGGAGTCCTTTTTCTTCAGAGCATCAATTTTTGGTCTGTACTGTACAGTATGTTAATTAAAGTACAGATATTAACTTAAAAGTAAAGCATTCTTGGTTTTTATCATGTTGCAATAGTCTGTTTACACTGATTATATACCAAAATCAAAGCTGATACTGTATGCTGATAGATAAAGGAGTCATAATAACATATTGCATGCTTTGAATTTTTAAATGTGTGTGAATGATTATCTGATGAGCAGGTGGCACCTTGTACGGCAGCCTCGGCCACAGTGTATGAATGTGTGTGAATGGTGAATGGTTCCTGTACCATGTAAAAGCGCTTTGAGTAGTCGTTCAGACTAGAAAAGCGCTATATAAGAACAGTCCATTTACATTTACATATATAGCTATGCAGTGTTCTAAGCAGCCTGGATGGGTCGCTGTACGTGATGCAACACTTCTTATAACCACAAGAGACTTGAGACTTGACTTGGACTCTAGCTCAGAGACTTGAGACTTGACTTGGACTCTAGCTCAGAGACTTGTGAGCATCTCTGGGTTTCAGCCTTCAATTGCTGAACACGGTTGGTGAGATAACTGGCAAACCAATCACATGCAGAGGTGGACAGACCAATACTGGCAAGTCTATGCAAAAGTATCCTATGGTCGATGGAGTCAAAGGCCTTGGTGAGGTCTATAAAGGTGGCAATACAGATCTGCTTACTGTCTAATGCTGTAATTACATCATCAAGCACCTAAGTGGTTCAGTTCAGTTCAGTTCAATTTTATTTATATAGCACGTTTAAAAACAACCTCAGTTGACCAAAGTGCTTAACATGCTCCAAAAGCAACGAACCAATAAACACAAACAAGGCACAATATACAACAGTAGAAAAAGAATAATGTCAATAATGTCAAGATATCAAAGCTCAACTTGAATTGAAAGCCAATGCGTAGTAATGGGTCTTCAGCATGGACTTGAACGTTCCAATGGTCCGAGCTGTTCTTACATGAATAGGTAGACTATTCCAGAGGTTTGGAGCAGCCACTGAAAAGGCTCGGTCACCTTTGGTTCTTAACCTGGATCTGGGCACATCGAGGAGCATCTGATTGGACGACCTCAGTGCTCTGACAGGCGTGTGGACATGTAAGAGCTCTGATAAGTAAGAAGGCGAGAACCCATTTAAGATCTTAAAAACAATTAATACAATTTTAAATTCAATCCTGAAACAAACAGGAAGCCAGTGGAGCGTGGCCAAAACCGGTGTAATATGGTCACGCTTTTTAGTCCCGGTTAAAAGTCGAGCTGCTGCGTTCTGGACTAACTGTAACCGACGAAGGGATGACTGATCCAATCCAACATACAGTGAGTTACAGTAGTCCAAACGGGACGTAATAAATGCATGTATGACACTCTCAAAGTCTTTGCGTAGCAGGTAAGGCTTGACCTTAGCCAAAAGTCTCAGCTGGAAGAAGCTAGTTTTAACAACAGAACTAATCTGTTTGTCAAATTTAAAAGCACTGTCAAAAAATCACTCCCAGATTTCTGGTAAAAGGACGAATTTGGGAACCTAAAGTACCAAGAGTATCTACACAGGCACTGAAATGTTCAGCACGTCCAAACACAACAACTTCGGTCTTATTGTCATTAAGACAGAGAAAATTCTGATCCAACCATATTTTGAGATCACTCAAGCAGTTTAACAACGGCTGGATAGTGTCCTTCTCATTGTTTCTTACAGGCAAATAGATTTGTACATCATCTGCAAAACAATGGAAAGAAATGTTGTGTTTTTTTAAAATGGACCCTAAGGGCAGCATGTACAAAGAAAATAGCATGGGTCCCAAAATGGAACCTTGGGGGACCCCACAGGAAAGAGGGGCAGCAGATGAAGAGCAGTTACCAATGTGGACAGCAAAACTCCTATCTGTCAAGTAGGATTCAAACCATTTTAAGGCAATGCCCGTAATGCCAACACTTTGTTTGAGTCGGGATAAAAGGATAGAGTGGTTGACAGTGTCAAAGGCAGCAGTCAAATCTAAAAGCACTAAAACAGCGGAGTTTCCTGAGTCGACCGCTAAGAGAAAGGTCGTTGTAGACTCTTAGGAGGGCAGTTTCAGTACTGTGACGTGGCTTGAAACCAGACTGGAACTTTTCATGAATACTAAAATCATCTAAAAATGATTGAAGTTGATTAAAAACAACCTTCTCCAACACTTTAGATAAAAACGGTAGTTTTGAAATAGGTCTAAAATTAGACAAAACTAACGGATCCAAATTTTTCTTTTTTTAAAAGTGGTTGCACAACAGCATGTTTAAAAGCAGCTGGAACACACCCTGAGCTAAGAGATGAGTTAACCAAGGATAAAATACTGGGCCCAACAGTGTTAAAAAACATCTTTAAGTAAGCGTGCAGGGATACTATCCAGCAGGCAATTAGCCGGACAAAGCTGTTTGACTATGTCAGAGAGAAGGTGGAGTGAAACTGGCTCAAACTGCTGGAAGACAGCTGGGCATAAAGAGGTAACAGAGGGGTCACTGGTAAAAGCAGGGGATGAAAAGCTCAGGCCAGCAATTTTATCTATGAAGTGTTTCAGGAAGTTTTCACACAACAATGTGGATGGCACAGCACAGTCAGTTTCACAAGGGTTAATAAGTGAGTTAAACACTTTAAAAAGAACTTGAGGCCTCTGGATGTTACTAGCAACCAGGTGAGATAAAAAATAAGTTTTAGCAGATTTAACTGCTCCCTGGTATTTATGTAATAAGTCTTTTAAAATTTGAAATGACACTTGAAGTTTGTCCTTCTTCTTCTGCAGGCCCGTCTGAGAGAGCGGGTGTTGTCATTCAGCCAAGGTTCTTTAAGAGTTTTTGTCCGTTTCTCCCTCAATGGGGCAACAGAGTCCAGTATCTCTGTACAAGTAGAGTTGAAGATGTTGGCGAGTTCCTCCACATTAAGAAAATCACCAAGATTGTAAAGCACTGAGTTTTTAAAAGCAGCAGAAAACTGTGAGGCAGTTTGCGGGTTAATTGCACGGACACAGCGTGCGGGGGAAACAGACAAAGTGTCCGAAGTGGTGGCTGTTATGTACCCATGTCCCATCCGGAAACCAGATTGCATATCGAATAATATATGATTATTACCCAAAAAATCATTTAACTGTTTTTGGACGAGCTTCTCAAGAACTTTGGCAAGGCATGGTAAAATAGAAATTGGACGATAACAATTTGGGTCAGATTTAGAGCCCCCTTTGAAGAGGGGAAAAATTATGGCTGATTTCCAGTCAGTGGGAAACTCAGAGAGCTGTGTGGACATATTAAATAATTTTGTGACATAAAGCGGACTGCTGCTTTTAAAAACATGGGATTGAGACCATCGAGGCCAGCAGATTTATTTGTATTCAGCTTGATAAGTTCATCCTGGACTTCAGAGATGGAAAAAGGCGTAAAGGAGAAGCCACTGTTACTTGGTGGGGAAAATTGAAGATCTGCTGAAATTATACACTTCAGCTATAATTCATTCCATTGAGACTGGGTTAGGATTTGAAGTTGACGCTGCATGTATTGCATTAGTAAAGTGATGGTTTAAAAGTGAGGCCATCCGAGACTTTTCAGTGATAATATTGTCATTAAATAACATAGAAGTTGGTAAATTGGAAGAAACAACTTTATTTTCCATTACCTTGACTGTTTTCCAGAATGTCCTAGCATCACTCCCACATGTGGTGAGTTTCTCTTTAAAATAAGAGATTTTGGCATTTCTAATAGCCTGTGTTGCTTTATTTCTGCATTTACGGAAGGCCAGCCAGTCAACTGGAGATTCGGTGGAGCGGGCCTTTCTCCAGAGGGCGTTTTTACAATATATAATAATAATCTCAGCCAGATCATTAGAAAACCAAGGACTATATCGATTTTTAATTCTACATTTTTTCAGGGGGGCATGCTTAGTCATAATCGAGCTAAAAGTATTTTTGAAAAAATACCATGTCTCTTCCAGGGAGAGGAAGGAATTAATGGGTGGTTAGTCAAAAGGAGGTCAATCAAAGTGGATGATGAGGTAGATTTAGGGTTAGGTCTATTATTATTATATTAGGGCTCAGTTATAATCTGAGTAAGATCCATTAGCAACTTGTAAATGAAGACATTGAAAATCAAGGTTTTCCTAATCCTGAATACCGCAGTGAGAAATTGCAAGACGGTTACAAGGAGACAAAGACATCTTGTGTAATCGAATAGACCAGCCTCTGTGTCTTCTCGCACTTTTCGCCATTAAATGTTCCAGTCACCACTGAGCTCAGAAATTGTACAAGATGCTCTGGAAGAAGCACGTCCATCTTCATAGCATCTAGCACCTGTGCAGTCGGAGGCCATGGTAGCTCCTTTGACTCGTTGAATGCCTTTATAATGTGAGAATGGAGGGTGAGTGCTGCTTCTTGAAGTTGGTCAGCTGTTCCATGTTTGTACGCACATCAAACTGCTTCATCTACAGTAATGCTAGATCTGTATATGAGGTTAGACTCAATACACCCACGGTGTTGCACCTTGGAGAATGTGAGTTCATGAGAGATGTCTTTGTCTCCTTGTAACCGTCTTGCCAATTTCTCACTGCGGTATTCAGGATTAGGAAAACCTTGATTTTCCAATGTCTTCATTTGCAAGTTGCACATGGATCTTAGCTGGACAACCTCTTCACATTCAATCACATTCCTAAGAATGTAATCCTTTACCATATACGACTTGTTATGTGCTGCTATCTTCTGGGCCTGCAGGCGGTCAATGTTGTCTGCTGCCTTTTCTGCCCTCTCCCTTCCACGCTCATGGGTTTGGTACTCTGTGTTGAAGTTGTTTCTGCGTGATGGATGATACTTGGCTTCCATTGCAAAAATGGTCCTTGCCCTGCACCTTGCGATAAAGAGCCTCTTTCTTTAATTCCTGTGCCCTAGGTTCAATAACTTTATAGGCTAATTCCTTGTGTTTCCAACTCTGAAACTTTGTAAACTCTTCAGTTTTGCCCTTGAACTTGGATGTTGCTTTGTCACAGAAAATGCACTGATTGGGGAAAAAAGAATGAATACCTTCTTGGAGCTCCTTCAGATTGAATTGACAGAGATTTGACATGGCGCACAGAGTCCTTTTTCAATGATGATGATTCACCAGATTTAGAAGCCTTTGACACTTGTAAACAATCTCTTTTCCCTGTAAAGGTTTTACAATGTATTGAGCCTGAAAATAAAACTAAAACTTTAGCTAGTGACCAACTAAGCTACCAACACTGCTAGTTAAGAATACAGTTTTGATTTCCGAAAGCCTATGATTATAGTAAAAACTGTTGAAATATTACTTTAAGTTATGACTACAAAGGTGTGTGTGTGTGTGTGTATATATATATATATATATATATATATATATAATATTGATTATAGTTTTAAATACTTACTGAAATTTTTCAAAAACAGAGAACAGTGGGAGATGGCGATCTGCAGGTACCAATCGACGGCCACCAACTGCCAAATGCAAAGCCCCAACTTTCCAAAACTGGCAGTTGATGCTTAGTCAACTTTTTGGACCTTTTTTTGGAATTTTTTTTGCAGTAAGTTAATTTGCTTTGTTTAGTTTACTTCAAAAGTAAAGCAATTTTCAATTTCTTCAGGTTCGGGATAGGTGCAGTAAAAGGTTAAAATAAACCCCATTTCAGGCTGCTATTAGTATAATAAAAACATTGTCAAATTAGCTTTTGTTTGCTGTTTTTGACCATAGATGGTCAAGATGTTGTATATTATAACAAATAACAATTTCCCTGGGCCAGAATTTTATAGACAAATGTGTACATTTGTCTCTGTAAGTTGTTTACATCAAAAGTTATGCCACTTTATATCATATTTAGATCTTTCGGGTTTGGTGCAAAGGTTAAAAATAAAGCATTTTGGACATTATTTCAGCTTGGTACCCAATTTAATCTTAAAATAGACACTTGAATGATAAAGAAATAACAGGATGTGAAAATGTATCTCCCTATGCGCTTTAGAAAACGAAAAAATAGTTGACCCTCTACACATCTTTGGCCATTTTTTGCTATCTTTGTCCAGAAATAGGGTCAATATGTTGTCAAATGTTAAAAATAACCATCCCATTAAATTCCTGGGGTCAGAATTGTATGGGAAAATGTGTTCATTTGTCTCTGTATGTTGTTTACTTCAAATGTTATGCCACTTTCTATATAATTTTTAGATTTTTCGGGTTCCGGTCGGGTGCAGCAAAGGGTTAAAAATGAAGCCTTTGGGACATTATTTCAGCTTGGTACCTGGCAGATTCTGAAAATAGACACATTAAGGATTTTAAAAAATCAGGTGGCATAAAAAAAGCCGGGGGGTGCGCGTGGACCCCTGTTTCCATCTAGACTATATTTTATCACTTCTGGACCCAATTCAATTTCTTCAGTTGTTGGTGGTGAGCTTGGTGTGGCAAAGCTGAAGGCCTTGGTGTGATAGCATGTGCACTGTAGAATCTTGTCTACAGTCCACATGCAGCTCACATCACGGTACACCATCTGCCCAGGAGAAGTAGTGACCACCTGGTGTATCCTCATAGTGGATGGGACTTGGGGGATGCCATCTGGCATGTCTTTCATTGCCCTGTCAATGGACACTACACTTATATAGAACAGTTTCAGAGTGGTGGCTGTGTGCACCAAAGCCTCAAACAGATCCATTGCACTTTTGATGTTGCGTCCGTGGCTCATCAAGCGGTCCGCACACCTCTTTACAACACCTCCAACCCCATCTGGCGCCCCTTTCCCGTGGCTGGCCTCAAAAAAAACCCCACGTCCCAGCTTGGAATCCCTTTTTGTGGAGGAGGGAGGTGAATAGGTAAAAGTTCCCCTTCTGGTGGTACTGTGTGCAAGGTCCAATCTCTAAAGAAATGGACCACTGTGACAGCAGAAAAGGCATTCTTGACATGAGACAGAATGGGGCTTAGATGCTCCCATATTGCTGGGGGCCCCTTTAGTCGTGATGGCGAGATGGTGGTGCTGAAGCAGAGTGGTTCAGCATCTGGGCCTACATATAAGCCTCCAGTTTGCAGTGTTGCTTGCTCATGGGATGCACCAAAGTACACTGCCTGGATCTCAGATGCGTATTTACATATGTAATTCTCAGAAAAGTCCACATTTATAATGCATTCGTTCTCAGCCATGTTCCTCTTCAGTTCCCTGCAGTATCTGTACTGTTGTCGGATGTTGAATGCATGCCGTTTGAATGTAACCAAAAGAAGAGCTTGATGAGCTCATCAAGCATGATCCCTTTTTGACTGTCTTCTTGAAAGTTGTTTCAATGCTTTCCTTTGTTTGTCCTGTCGTGGCTTCTGTGACGCACTGCATGTATGACACCTGGGCGGAGCCTTCAAATTCCCTGAGCAATGGGACGTTCTTCTCTTTGCATTTCCCACAGTCATTGTACAGGTGCTGGTCATATAATTTGAATATCATCAAAAAGTTGATTTATTTCAGTAATTCCATTCAAAAAGTGAAACTTGTATATTATATTCATTCATTACACACAGACTGATATATTTCAGTGTTTATTTCTTTTAATTTTGATGATTATAACTGACAACTAATGAAAATCCCAAATTCAGTATCTCAGAAAATTAGAATATTACCTAAGACCAATACAAAAAAAAGGATTTTTAGAAATGTTGGCCAACTGAAAAGTATTAACATGAAAAGTATGAGCATGTACAGCACTCAATACTTAGTTGGGGCTCCTTTTGCCTGAATTACTGCAGCAATGCGGCGTGGCATGGAGTCGATCAGTCTGTGGCACTGCTCAGGTGTTATGAGAGCCCAGGTTGCTCTGATTGTGGCCTTCAGCTCTTCTGCATTGTTGGGTCTGGCGGATCGCATCATCCTCTTCACAATACCCCCATAGATTTTCTATAGGGTTAAGGTCAGGCGAGTTTGCTGGCCAATTAAGAACAGGGATACCATGGTCCTTAAACCAGGTACTGGTAGCTTTGGCACTGTGTGCAGGTGCCAAGTCCTGTTGGAAAATTAAATCTGCATCTCCATAAAGTTGGTCAGCAGCAGGAAGCATGAAGTGCTCTAAAACTTCCTGGTAGACGGCTGCGTTGACCTTGGACCTCAGAAAACACAGTGGACCAACACCAGCAGATGACATGGCACCCCCAAACCATCACTGACTGTGCAAACTTTACACTGGACTTCAAGCAACGAGGATTCTGTGCCTCGCCTCTCTTCCTCCAGACTCTGGGACCTTGATTTCCAAAGGAAATGCAAAATTTACTTTCATCAGAGAACATAACTTTGGACCACTCAGCAGCAGTCCAGTCCTTTTTGTCTTTAGCCCAGGCGAGACGCTTCTGACGTTGTGTCTTGTTCAAGAGTGGCTTGACACAAGGAACGCGACAGCTGAAACCATGTCTTGCATCCGTCTGTGCGTGGTGCTTCTTGAACCACTGACTCCAGCTGCAGTCCACTCTTTGTGAATCTCCCCCCACATTTTTTGAATGGGTTTTGTTTCACAATCCTCTCCAGGGTGCGGTTATCCCTATTGCTTGTACACCTTTTTCTACCACATCTTTTCCTTCCCTTCGCCTCTCTATTAATGTGCTTGGACACAGAGCTCTGTGAACAGCCAGCCTCTTTAGCAATGACCTTTTGTGTCTTGCCCTCCTTGTGCAAGGTGTCAATGGTCGTCTTTTGGACAGCTGTCAAGTCAACAGTCTTGCCCATGATTGTGTAGCCTACAGAACTAGACTGAGAGACCATTTAAAGGCCTTTGCAGGTGTTTTGAGTTAATTAGCTGATTAGAGTGTGGCACCAGGGGTCTTCAATATTGAACCTTTTCACAATATTCTAATTTTCTGAGATACTGAATTTGGGGTTTTCATTAGTTGTCAGTTATAATCATCAAAATTATAAGAAATAAACACTGAAATATATCAGTCTGTGTGTAATGAATGAATATAATATACAAGTTTCACTTTTTGAATGGAATTACTGAAATAAATCAACTTTTTGATGATATTCTAATTATATGACCAGCACCTGTACATGCACTCTTTCTTGGTTTGGTCACAACAGATCTCTGTCATCAACATTTGCATGTCAGGGGTGTTAAGCAACTTCATGCTGCAAAGCTTTTGAGCTACAAAGTCCAAGTTCTCGTGCAATTTGCACAAGCATGTTTCCCTATCAGAAAGCGTTGGGTGCACAACCCAATAGGGCCGTAGTCGGCAAAACAGAGAATATGACACAGATTTTCTTGGATTCTCTGCCAAGTATTTCTTGTACAGGTTCTTCAGCGTGTCCACAAGGAATCTTTTTTGCATCCTGACCTTGGATTGTGTTACCGTCTGTTTTTTCCCCATACGGCTGATGTCGTCTCTGGTATAAAAGGTTCTTACAAATTTATTTGTATACCTCTTCCATGCGGACACATTTCTTTCTTGAGAAGGAGTATGGATTCCCTCCTACTGACTTCCATCGCCTTTGGGTAAAGCCAAGGGTACTTTTAGCATATTTCTGTAACCTGTTGTTCCAATGTTCCCCGTCAACAAGGTACTGATCTGTCTTTTTTCCTGACTATTACCCGCTTGTTGAAGGTGTTGCTGTAGGTCTCCAATCAATGCTTCATGGTACAGAGATTTCCTTGCACTTGGAGTGTTTCTTGGTCTGCAGTGTTTTTTTTTTCTAAATAACAGTTTTCAGAATAACAAAATTTTGGATGAGGTAGTGTTAATTTTGTCACCTATTTTTAATTTAGTCTTAGTCTTAGTATTGTGCCAAATGTCCTTGTTAGTTTTAATCATATTTAGTCATTCACATATCTTTTTTTGTTAGTCAAGTTTTAGTCGACTAAAAGTCTCGTCATTTTAGTCTAGTTTTAGTCAAAAGAGAACTCAAGGTATCTTAGTCAAGTTTAAGTTGACTAAAAGTGTCGTCATTTTAGTCAAGTTTTAGTCAAAAGAGAACTCAATATATCTTACACGTTCGTATGGGTACTTGAAATCCTTGAAAATGCTTGAATTTTGATGTTGTGTTTTCAAGGTTTGAAAATGCTTGAAATTGTAACTGTATTTCCTTCACAACAAATACCTAACTTACTGAATAGTTTGCTTATTAAATGGAGAAATAAAATGTTGGAGAGCCTAAAATTAAACCTGCTCGCTGTGTAGTGGCAGACTGCGATCTGCCACTACACCAAGACCCGCCCTAGGAAGCAGCTTGATTGGTTGGGTTAAGGCATTTCACCTCGAGTGGTTAAGGTTAGGCTAGCCGATTGGTCACAGTTACGCTACCTTGCATAAGCATCATGGACACCTGGCCAATAAATGGTATTGAAGGGCAGGTCTTGGAATGGCCATAGTGGGATTCGTAATATCGCTGCTGGCAGGTTATCGTTTCAATGAACGTTGGCTGGAAGATGAAAAATACAAATTATGGATTAAACGGGGACAAACCCTACGTGTTGCCTCTCTGCTTTTCACAATGGGCGAGTCTGCGCTCTCGAGTCACATGAAGTAAGTTTCAAGTAAGCCAACTGAAGTAGCCTACAGTGCACGTTAGCGCCAGTTAGCGCCTATTTGTTTATGCTAGTAACTTCTAGCTAGGAATTCGCAAGCTAAGTGACTGAGAGTACCTGGTGTGATAATGTAATGTTAGTATTGCATGTCCGTTATGGCACGTTCATTTGTGGAATATGCAGTGAACATAGCCAAAGTTACATCACCAAAAGTGTAACGTTAACTACCCGCAAATTAAAACCTGCAAACGTTAGCCCGGTGCATAACAACAATCGTTGATAACTGAACAGAAATCATGTCATACAAGTAGCCTACTGTAAGGTTGAGGATAGCCTTATGCAATATTTACTCTGCTCTATTCCAGTAGATAAATGTATATGTCTTGGCAATGACAATTGATATAGGCTACTTATCAGGCAGGTGCATGTGCACTGTCAGAGTCTTCTGGGTTAAAATGTAATTACAGGTTGTTGTTGCACTGTCTCAGATTTAGTTCAAACCTTGTCTATATCAAGAATGTGTCCCAAAACCAAGGCCTGCAAAATATTTCTGTTCAAATCCTATGTCTTCATATTTTTAGCCCTTGAAATTACTAAAGTTTTACAGCCTGAAAATCACATTATCTGGGAAGCAATATTTGGACATTAATTCATAGGCAGCCCAAACTTTGTAGGTTGGAAGACAAATATGTCAATATGACTGAACCATTACAAGTTTGTACAGCATGCCCTAAGATTTGGAAAAAAAAGTGTGAAAGGACATTAAGGGTAGCATAAACTTTGAGCAAAATCTAAGAGGGTGCACCACCTTTTTTCCTGGATTTTTACCCAGAATGACCCAGCTGCATGTCATTTGGCTCACATCCTCCCACTCAGTGCTCCTCTCCATAGCTGTCTTACTGTATGTTATATTATGAACCATGAAGAGATTAAACATTTTAAAGGTGATAATTCAGGGTTAGTGAAGTGAACCTGTCGAGTGATTTTTTTGGGGGTAATTGTTTTTAAATTGACTCAGGCAGGTTAGATACATTTTGAAAAATAAAACTTGTGTTTTGCTTCAATATCTGATCCTTCTGCTATTACGAAACACAATTTTGGATGTTTATAGTATTATGTCTTTTAATGTGACAAAAACACTAAATAATAATTTTGACTATGTATTGGTATATATTTTACGGTGGTGTAAGGTGCTGGAAAAAGCTTTAAAATGGACCTTGAAAGTGCTTGAATTTCACCTTGGAAAAGGTGTACAACCCCTGGTAAAGTTTTAGTCAAAACATTTTAGTCTTTTTTTAAATAACAAATTATTTCTGAGATTATTTCTGATAACCATTTCAGTCAAATAGTTATATAAAAATAAATTATATAAAGTTATATAAATATTGAACCTCTTCCTTATTTCACCAGTAAATTCCGGTTAAACGACAAAAACAACCACGGAATGGGAACAGGGCATTTTACAATAACATTGAACACAGCACAAGGCTGGCGAGATTGAAGTGAACGCAACATCTGTGTTGTTTTCAGAATCAGAATCAGAATCAGAAAGGGTTTTATTGCCAAGTACGTTTTTTGACACATACAAGGAATTTGTTTTGGTGTTGCTGGTGCACATCACACATTCTCTAAATGTAATATTAAACAATATAAGTATAGGTAAACAATATAAGTATATGTACACAATATGTATTAAATTAAAAATAAAGATAGAAATAAAATAAAATAGATAAATAAAGAGCAAAGAGCATTAGAGCAGAGAGAACAGTGGCATGAAGAGCCAGGTGGAGAGTCACGGTGGTTTCCGGGCCTTGTTAATAAGGCTAGTGGCGGAGGGGAAAAAAGCTGTTCATGTGGCGTGAGGTTTTGGTCCTGATGGACCTCAGCCTCCTGCCAGATGGGAGGGGCTCAAAGAGTTTGTGTCCGGGGGTGGGAGGGGTCAGCCACAATCTTTCCAGCACGCTTCAGAGTCCTGGTGGCGTAAAGGTCCTGGAGCGGCGGCAGATTGCAGCCAATCACCTTCTCAGCTGACCGAATGACACGCTGCAGTCTGCCCTTGTCCTTGGCAGTGGCAGCAGCGTACCAGATGGTGATGGAGGATGTGAGGATGGACTCAATGATGGCTGTGTAGAAGTGCACCATCATTGTCTTTGGCAGGTTGAATTTCTTCAGCTGCCGCAGGAAGTACATCCTCTGTTGTGCTTTCTTGACGAGGGAGCTGATGTTCAGCTCCCACTTGAGGTCCTGGGAGATTGTAGTTCCCAGGAAGCGGAAAGACTCCACAATGTTAATTGTGGAGCCACAGAAGGGTCATGGGGGGCAGGTGGGGCTGGGTTCTTCCTGAAGTCCACAACCATCTCCACTGTCTTTAGAGCGTTGAGATCTAAATTGTTTTGGTTGCACCACTTCACCAGGTGGTCAGCCTCCGACCTGTAAGCGGACTCGTCTCCATCAGAGATGAGTCCGATGAGGGAAGGTGTCGATCCGCGAACTTCAGAAGCTTGACGGACTGATGACTGGAGGTGCAGTTGTTGGTGTAGAGGGAGAAGAGCAGAGGCGAAAGAACACAGCCCTGAGGGGATCCAGTGCTGATGGTCTGTGAGTTGGAGACGTGTTTCCCCAGCTTGACATGCTGCTTCCTGTCAGACAGAAAGTCAGTGATCCACCTGCAGGTGGAGTCAGGCACACCAAGCTGGGAGAGCTTCTCCTGGAGCAGAGCCGGGATGATGGTGTTGAAGGCAGAGCTGAAGTCCAAAAACAGGATCCTGGCGTAGGTTCCTGCAGAGTCCAGGTGCCGGAGGATGTAGTGGAGGGCCAGGTTGACTGCGTCATCTACAGACCTATTGGCTCTGTAGGCAAACTGCAGGGGGTCCAGGAGGGTGTCGGTGATGGCTTTGAGGTGTGAAAGCACAAGGCGCTCAAAGGACTTCATAACCACAGAGGTCAGGGCGACGGGTCTGAAGTCATTAAGTCCTGTGGTCCTTGGCTTCTTGGGGACAGGGATGATGGTTGAGGTCTTGAAGCAGGCTGGCACGTGACATGTCTCCAGTGAGGTGTTAAAAATGTCTGTGAACACTGGAGACAGCTGGTCAGCACAGTGCTTCAAGCATGATGGGGAGACAGCATCTGGTCCAGCAGCTTTCCTGGGATTCTGTCTCCTAAAGAGTCTGTTGACGTCCCTCTCGTGGATGGAGAGAGTCGTCACTGAGGTGGGTAGGGGGTGGAGGTGGAGACCTTTAAGGAGGGCATTGGTGGGGGGGGCCCAGGGCCCTGCTGAGGTGGGTGAGGTGGAGGTGATGCACAGTGGCTGTAGCTGTAGGGAGGTGTCGTGGGGGGATGGTGTCAGGACTGACCTTTTGTCTTTCAAATCGACAGTAGAACTCGTTCAGGTCGTTGGCTAGGTGTCGGTCATCGAAGGAGTGGGGGGGTTTTAGGCTTGTAGTTGGTGATCTGCCTAAGTCCTTTCCAGACAGTTGCAGAGTCATTAGCTGAGAACTGGTTTTGGAGTTTCTCAGAGTATCGTCGTTTAGCCTCCTTCACCGCCTTGCTAAACTTGTACTTTGACTCTTTAAATCTGTCTTTGTCCCCACTCCTGAACGAGTCTTCCTTAGCCAGCCTTAACCTTCTGAGTTTGGCTGTGAACCAGGGTTTGTCATTGTTGTAACTCACCCTGGTGCATGATGGAACACAGCAGTCCTCACAGAAGCTGATGTATGACGTCACAGCCTCTGTGTACTCATCCAGACTGTTGGTAGCAGTCCTGAACACATCCCAGTCAGTAGAATCCAAACACGACTGGAGATCCTCCACAGCCTCACTGGTCCACTTCCTTGATGTCCTCACAACAGGTTTGCAGAGCTTTAGTTTCTGCCTGTAGCTGGGGATCAGGTGGACCATGACGTGGTCAGAGTGTCCCAGTGCAGCACGGGGGACGGCGTGATAAGAATCCCTGACTGTGGTGTAACAGTGATCCAGAATGTTCTCCTCTCTGGTCAGACAACGGCAGCTGCAGACTGTCGTACGTCCCCCGGTTGGAATCCTACATGGTGAAATACAGTCAAACTTTTATACCGTTTAGATGCCAGCATTTTAACCGTGTTTAATCCAGCTGCTAGCTAACGGTAGGCTACCGTTACCTGCTGCCAATTGTGGTGTTAACAAGCGTCCCGTTTAGGAGCATCAGAGAGAAGGGCAGGCATTTAAGTGGCACCGAAATCCGCGTTGCTATTCGGTCTGGTAGATAACGGTCATTAAGGCACCGGAACCCAACCCCTAGTAACAGCTGAATATTCTATCCCATGATGGAAAAGTAGAGACGATTGTAGACGAAAATTAAGAGAGATTGTATCTTAGTATTTATCTCATGCAAAACATTTTAGTCTTGTCTTTTTTCATCAACAATAATGCATGTTAATTTAGTTTTATTCAGCGTTTTTGGACAGTGGCGCAGTCTTGTCATCGTCTCGTCTTAGTCATGGAAAAAAAGGTTGTTGACAAACATATTAAGTCTTGTCTCATCTGACGAAATTAACACTAGGATGAGGTAGTTAAAATTTGGACTGACCATTTTTCAGGGTTTGTAATTTTCAAAAGTGTTTTTAATTAAGAATAAAACATCCTAATAAATTACATAGTCCTTTAAAGCACAACTCACAGAAATCACCCATTTAGTCATTTTCTGTCAGTTTTGGATTATACAAGTTTCAAGATTCAAGATTAACTTTATTGTCCCACAACGTGGGAAATTTATCTGGGGCACCCACCCCATGCTGCAGCCATAGCATGGGTAAGTTTCGACTTACATTAGCTGTTTAGGTTTAATTACGAATGTTAACTAGCATGTTAGTTAGCAATAATTAGCCTGTGCTTATGTTATCTCCTAACATATACCTACGCTCTCCGTCTCTGTAAGATTGGGAATGATTGAGATTTCTCTTGGTACAGCTACCAGAACACTTACAACTTTCAGACACGTTGCTCACGTCACATTTACGTTGTCTCTGTCAGTTGGAGGCTGCGCAGTAAGGGAAGCGATCACCGGAAAAGTGCTTTTTAATAGCCTTCACTGGTCTCCGTCCAGAGCAACGGGGTCTATTGGTCCATTATATACTGTCTATGGTTGAGTGCCCAAGACAAATTTCCCACGTTGTTGTACAACAGTTGTATTAACTGTAACAATTCCAGGATAGATAATGTACCTTTCTGTCAGAATGTCCCATATAAGATATTACGTTAACGTTAGCTACCTAACTAGCTCCATTATTTAGCTTGACCTGCATTCAGCTTTTTTAGCTTTTGCAATAAACCACTAAACCAGGTTGAGTGATAGTGACACTGTATTGTGTATTATGTAGGCATATACATGCTAGCTACCGCTGATGTTAGCTACTAGCCGATAGCCCCAGCAGTTTGGGAAACGCTAATGACATTACATCCACGTAACAGACTTTACAGCATACATACCTACATACATCACTTGGATGTATCATAAGATAATACCATGGATGTATTAATAGAACAAATGGTGAATTACAACCATTAGCTATATCCATTACAGCTACAGGACCTAAACAAGGATCCTTTAAAGTGATGGTTCGGAGTAATGTCACCCTAGGGTCCTTTGCACCATGACCTTGAGCCAAACACCCCCCAGAAGGCTTTTTTCACCAGGGTCGAACATTGGGAGAGTTAGCGTAGAGTAGCGTTATCAGCTGAATAGCTTAGCGCAGTGGCTAATGGATCCGAAGTGTCTCTTAACATTACCCCACTAATAATGCCCAAAATGATACCAAACTTCTACACTAGTACAAATAGGTTATACACTCATAAAACGATGGATTGGAAAGTTTGTAAGTATACCAGAAGTTTATAAAACTTGCCTGCTGGCTTCTGCTCTCTGCTGTTGTTGCTGCTGCCGGCAGTAAGACGAGTGCTTAGGGACCATCTACAAATTACTACACCGAAAAGAGATGCAACAAAAATATTTTTTTATTTAACTTATTTTTTAAAGTAAGTGCTGTAGAATAACTAGCAGGAGACAAGTTATAATTGAGGTAAGTTTGGATACATTACATACCTTATTTAATCATTAAATTAATAAATATTTTTGTTGCATCTCTTTTCGGTGTAGTAATTTGTAGACAGCCCTAAGCACTCTTACTGCCCGGTAGTAACAGCAGCAGCCGCAACAACAGCAGAGAGCAGAAGCCAGCAGGCAAGTGTTTATAAACTTCTGGTATACTTACAAACTTTCCAATCCATCGTTTTATGAGTGTATAACCTATTTGTACTAGTGTAGAAGTTTGGTATCATTTCGGGCATTATTAGTGGGGTAATGTTAAGAGACACTTCGGATCCATTAGCCCCTGCGCTAAGCTATTCAGCTGATAACGCTACTCTACCCTAACTCTCCCAATGTTCGACCCTGGTGAAAAAAGCTTCTGGGGGGGTGTTTGGCTCGAGGTCATGGTGCAAAGGACCCTAAGGTGACATTACTCCGAACCATCACTTTAAGTGTTCGGGCTGGTAAGTTGATGTACCCCAAAAAAAAATTATCCGCAGAAATATAGAAGTTTCTTTCCCCATGCAAATTCTATGGGAAAAGTCTTTCTGGCCAGAGGGGTGCAATTCCACCGTTACCGCTAAGCAGAGATGGCAAAAGTACTCACTTCTCGTACTCAAGTAGAAGTACAGATACTTGTGTTAAAAAATACTCTGGTAAAAGTAGAAGTACTGATTTAACTTATTTACTCAAGTAAAAGTAACAAAGTACAGGCTTGGAAATTTACTTAAAGTATAAAAGTAAAAGTAGCCTTGCGAATGACAACCATTTTTTCCGCAAAGCTACCTGGACCACACAAATGTTACTAGAGTGCAAGCTGAGAAACTTCAGTGCCTACATTTTAAATGGATGTCTGCCAAGGCCTAAAACATGACATATATGATTATTGTGACAGAGACTGGGACTCCATGTTAATAAGATTCTGACTGAGTAGTATGAAATGAATTCAGTTGTGATTCTGTGAGAATTCACAGATCCAGTTTCTCTTTTTTAATCTTCCCCTTAACATTTAAAGGAATCTACATGTATGTGTGTGTGCTCAAATATGGCTTCTGGAAAGAAAATAAAGGATTAAATATGAATAAACACTTTAAGAGCTACGCAGCACATTCGCCAGGACTCATTCTTGATGCCTAAACATCTCTCTCCGATAAGGCCAAGGATGATTGAGAATGTCTTGCTGCTTGTCTGCTGAATCTCTGGGATCTCTCATGTCGCCATCCATACTACTAGTGCTAACGTTACCACCATCATGCTGCAATGATTTGCCGAAAATAAATGCCGCCGAATCTGTCGAGTCGTCTTGTAGTGGTGCGTCAAGTATATTATCAATTAGATTGAATTCGGTATTGATGACGCGAAAAATAATAACGGTAACTCCAGTGAAATTATTTGAAACTTGTTAATTAGGACTAGATTAGGACTGTATTTAAAGCTGACCATTCTGGTTTCCAACTTCGCCCGAGGTGTGTCTGTTAAAACACGGACGGAGACAACTTCTCTCTTTTGATGCTTTGTTAAGATCAAGCAAAGTGCAACCTAGCTAACAGGTGAAGAACACAAACAACAAAATCACTAGCTAACTTACTTTAAATTTGCAAGAACTATAGACCAATACAACAACAGGCTTACATTAACTGACAACATAAGTTAGGCTATACGACTTACAGTTCTCAAGGACGCACACACACGATCTAACTGATTATCCTCCGGCAGTGTTGCCAACTCCTCAGTAAGGAAAGTCGCTATTGGCTGTCCTAAAAGTCGGTAGAAGTGGCTAGATGACGTCATACGCTCACTTGCATACAGCTTAGTGGTTGTGTCAGCAAGGTAGATAGAAAAAAAATAGAAATCTTCTGCCAAATAATCACAAATTCAATACAGGAATTTATTTTACCTTATAATTATTACTTAGGTAGTATATCTTTGAAGTGAAAAAAAAGAAAAAAGAAAAAAAGAAATTCTACAATGGGATGGAGAAAGATTGATAAATAATTCTCAAAAAAGGCTGGGTTGCCCAGGGCCAGGCCAGCTCAGCGGCGACTTTCTCCTGTCACGTCCCGCTGTCTCTCGGCACCCGCCTGTGAGTGCTTTCAGATGGGGGAGGGGCCCACGGCGGCACTCGCTGCTCGTTGAGAAGAGTAAGAACGAGTCTCCAATAACACCACAAAAAGTCGCTAGATTTCTCGGAAAAAGTTGCTAGATTTCTCGCTAGTCGCTTTTTTGAAAAAAAGTCGCTAAGGGGGTCTGAAAAGTCGCTAAATATAGCGACAAAGTCGCTAAGTTGGCAACACTGTCCTCTGGACAGATTGTGTCTTTTTCTTTTCTCTCATTTTTTTCTCCGTGTGGGCCGCTTGCGGTGTGAGGCCGCGCTATTTTCCGACATGCACTCACAATCACTCCTGATAGACAACCTGTTGTACAAAACTAAAGTAACGAGCCAATTTTCTAAAATGTAAGGAGTAGAAAGTACCGATATTCGTGTTAAAATGTAAGGAGTAAAAGTAAAAAGTCGCCACAAAAATAAATAGTAAAGTAAAGTAAAAATATCTGAAAAATCTACTTGAGTACAGTAACGAAGTATTTGTACTTTGTTACTTCCCATCTCTGCCGCTAAGCCCATGGTTGCTTTAAGACATGGCGCTTTCCCTG
Organism: Perca schrenkii; assembly: GCA_025617405.1. Classification (NCBI taxonomy): domain Eukaryota; kingdom Metazoa; phylum Chordata; class Actinopteri; order Perciformes; family Percidae; genus Perca; species Perca schrenkii. Next base: position 7,567,169 of record CM046804.1, read on the forward strand.
AGGGCTCAGTCCCACCCCCTATGGGTGGGTTGAAAACATGCAGAACTAGCTCCTCTTACTGGCTGTAGTCTCGAGCCTCTGGCCAAAAAAGCCTCAGATGACGCAAAATGACGGTACATACCGGGAAAAATCACTACTAAAAGGCTTTTAAACTTAAAAATGTTCCAACAGTAATTTGAACTGAAATTTGGGAGAAATGACGGTCTTTGGCAGACAAGATTAAAGCTATCCGACGTTAGCATATAGCTACTTGTGAGAATGTTTAAAGGTTTAAAGGTACTTTATTTGTCACATACACGTACATGTAGCGAAATTCATTCTCTGCATTTAACCCATCCCTCAAGGGAGCAGTGGGCAGCCAATGACAGCGCCCGGGGACCAACTCCAGATCTGAACCAGTGCGTTGATCAAGGGCATTGCCTGGAGAACAAACGCTGTTCCCCAAAAAGACCTGTCACAACCTCCGCTAGACCTGTCATCAATATATGAGCCTGCAAGCCAGCCCAAACTCCGTACATTCCCAGCCACACACATATCGGTGAAAGATAGGAGTTTTTCTGACAGGTGGTACTCAAAATTCCCGTGGTTGGAATACAGCCAATTGAGCAGAAAAACAATTATTTAGCTCATTAAGTTTTGCAAGTAAACTCTTATTTTCTTGTGTTCTGAATGAAAAAATAAAGTTTCAATAGGAAAAGTATTAAGACAAATTTCACGATTGTGTTTTTTTACTGTTGATTTATTTAACTTTTTTCCACTGTTTTTTTAAGTTCAATAATTGCAACATCTTTCCAGAACTCAACGAGTAATCGTGTTAAATTATCGTGATTTCAATATTGACTGAAATAATCAAATAAAAATTATATTTTTTTCCATAATCGAGCAGCCCTATCATATAACTAACGAGTTATTAAAACGGGTAGCATCAGAATATAATTATTCAGTTAGAAGTTTCCTGTGTCCAGGTAATAATTTGATGGAAAAATAGACATTGAAAAACAGTTTATATTATATACACACCCAAAAACGTAAAGACACAGACAAATCAGTTAATGCATTTATTTTTTGAATGCCAATCTCTAATATAGCAAATAATCTATTCAAAATCTCTCTTTGGCCTCTGTCTCCCTGCTTGTCTTTGCTTTTCCTCTCCTCATCTCTCCCTTCTGGCTTTTCCATCTTCAGTGACCGCCTCCATTTATTCCTTAGTCAAAAGACAGCAAACAACAGATGTTTACCGTTATGAATGCTATAACGTAATGTTACGGAACGTTATTTCCAAATGTAAAAACATGGGAAACTACTTTTCCATTTCCATTACTTTTACATTTTAGCGTTCATTTAACGTTGCTAGTGAAGTTAACAAGGTGCAGGTTTACCTCCCATCCTGCAGCTACAACTGATAAACACACCAATTTCTCAATCTCTGCTAATGTTACGCATATAAAGTAACGGCTTATAAAAGGAGATGAAAATGCCACAGGACATTAAATTTTACAAACACAAGTGGCACAAAATACAGCAATCCAGCTAAAAGCCTAATGTTAAATGATAGGTTCAGTTAGCCTAACGTTAGCTTGGGATGTATCTACCTAATTATTAATAGCAATTTATACCAGCATTAAAGCGTTTAGCTTAACAGTGATGTAACACGTTAACAGTGATAACAAACGTATGGCAAACACTAAAGATACATTTAAATGATTACTGCGCCGTCAGCTATGCCGTGCATAGGATTGTGAGTGATTTGGGAGCACAAACACATACGCATCCTTTACTGTCTATGGAAAATTCTCTGAACGAAGGAGTCAGTCCTTGGTGAAATTCGGGGGATTCTCGACATTGGAACAGTCCTTCGATGGACTTTGATGACGTAGCATCCTCGAAATTCCGGCTTTGGAAGATTCTTCCTTGACTTTGAGAAACACCTAGTATTTCACTAAAGTGCAGTACTTGTGATGTGCAGAGCTTCATAGAGGCTTATCAACGGGAGTGTCAGTCTCTAGATAGGTGTCAATTTGAGGTCACTACCACTCATTTGACCTTTGAACTCATCTCCCTGTGCTAATCTCCAGAGAATTGACTGGGACAGTTCAATGAATTACTATACATTCCCCCGTTCATGTATTTACGACTCACTGCACAAGTGAATTTTAACTAAACACTACATCACTTGCACTGTCCAGCTCCCCATAGACTGTCTGAGTCAAGATGAATGATTTACAGGGTTTGAAGATCTTTAAAGGCAGCTCATGACTTAAATGGAAGTTACTCAACTAAAAAATACTTTTTTCTTTTTCGAAATGTGTAAATTATGGGTTGTACGTATTGGTCATTCGCAAAGTCATTATGAAATGTATCATACACGTTACTTTAAAATGTAACTTGTTACATTACAAGATTACTGGCATCAAAAAATAACTTATAACGCTACAGCATTACCCATGGACGATTATTTTTAAGTCTTACTAAGTTGCACGCGCGTATGACTTTAATGCTCAAAGCTGTCCCTTCTGCTGCCGGCTCAGTTCCAGTTGTGCCCACCAACTGTCCCTGCAGCCTGCCTGGTCGGAGCTACCCTTCAGAGAGTGGTAAAGTGTGTAGCCTATTTGTGTATTATTATTATTATTATTATTAACTAACTAACGTAAAGCTATTTGTCTTGTGTAGCTAACGTTACTTAAATTCATTGTTAATGTAATGCCTGCCAGTAGGAATTGCTAATAGGCATCAATCCATAATTTTTTTTTAGGTACTTGTACTTGAGTATTTCCATTTTGTTACTTTATACTTATACTCCACTAGCTACTTTTCAGAGGAAAATATTTTATATACTCTTATACTCCACTACATTCATTTGATACATTAAGCTACTACATTACAATTAGCCCCAGCTGTGACATTAAAGTTAAGTTAAAGTTGTTCTACCTACAAACGGATGAGGTACTCATGTCATTCATGCAGCTACGCTGGATTTCAGCTCACTGGACATAATGGGGAAACAACTAGCTACTTCATCATGGATTGAGATTTCATTTTATAAAAACAGCATGTTTACAACATAAGGAAAAATATGAACATGTTTGTACAACCTGATTTCATCATTGCATCAGCTACACAGTACTTATTCACAATTTAAACAGGTTTGAGAAATAAAAAACCTTAAAGGGGTGATAGAATGATTACATAGGGTATTTCACACTGTTCCTTAAGGTCTTCTAATAGGGTATGTAACATTGGTTGGGCTGAAAATGGCCCAAGTGATTTTCTGTGGGCCATTAACTACCCTGTGTATATGGCCCTATTTTGAACAAGAGCTTTTCTTCCAAATATGGTATGCTCATGAATATTTAGATGAGCTGCACGTTGATTGGTTGAGCGATCCACATACACATATATTGGAGTCTCATATTACACACACACACACACACACGCACACACACACACTCGACTTCCTGTCCCGCACTATCTGCCGTGTGCTGAATTGCTGCGGAGCTCTCCGTCGTCCGTCAAAAGAGGGTGAGTGAACCCCTGCAATGTCCTCTGCCAGTGCCTCTGCCAGTGCCTCTGCCAGTGCCTCTGCAGCGCTGCGTTAGATCCACAACTTCCGCTCCATTGTCTGATATACTCGTTCCAAACACTTTTCTCTGGGCCAGTAGGATATTCCGTTGTACAGTCTGGAGTACTGCATTTACGACTGTGGTTCATTTTCAATATCCTTGAAAAACTTCCAAACTTTGTTCTTTCTAAAGTCCTACATAGGGCTTGTGTGTGAGACCTGACAGAGCTCCAGCTCAGCGGGTCTGTGAAGGGGTAGAGGCCGACAGAGAAGGCAGCAAACCTGGCCGGCAGCCGACGCCTGTCCCGGCAGATTGTGGAGCTTGTGAAGTCCAACACTGCCCTACCAAATTTGCAATTAGCCATCAATTTTCGTGTAACGGCCCATATTTGAGCTTTACATAGTTGATGTCTCGCATAAAAAAAGTCTCAGAAATGAATTTAGTGGTAAAATAGCAGATGAACAATGTTTACAATTTCAGAGATCTGCGTGACCTTGATTCAGAAGACTATCTGACCTCAGGTCAGTTGTGTAGCCTATGTAAATGTTGGGGCGTGATAAAGACTAGAGACTAGAGCCAAATGAGGAGGAGTTGAGAACTTGACGTCAACTTTTAGCTTTGTTCAGATTCGCCCCGTTTTCAGCAGCAGTTCCAAATTGTGAGATTTGCAGAGGAAAGAGGTGTCAATGGGATGGTTTCTATGTATGTCCTATTTACCCACCAAACTGTCATTTTTCAACTATGACAGGGTAAAATTCGTTTTGCATTCTATCACCCCTTTAACGTTTAACTATTGATCTATATGTCATTGTGTGGTGGAAGTAGTGACAGTATACTGTGATGTCATTCAATGCTTTACCAATAACACAGATGAAAATGGTTTGACTAATCAATCAGACATTTATTTCAATACAAATGACACATAATCTGTACAGGTCTTTTATTAACAGAAAGAGTTATAGTGAAGAGTTATAGTGAAAAAAGTTAAGGTGACAATATTAAAATCATTTGACTGTTCTTTAATATCCCTTTACCTGAGTGAAAATAACCTTTCATAACTGCTTCGAATGCACACTGAAAGCAAAACAAATACGAAAAGAAAATGCTAAATACACCTCTTAATCTTCTGTTAGAAGTTAACATTGAATGAGATTATACTAATAATCTTCAATTCAGTTCAGTTGTCATCACAGCAATGGTGTGTGTGTAGGCATTGTTCTATCTATTTCAACAAAGGCGTTAAGAGTCCACATGTCGCTGTACATTTCTTTTGAGCATGTGTTTAATTGTCTGTCAGTCTCAGAATGTGCTCTGGAGCAGACAGCAGAAGCCTGTGAGACATTTGTCCTGGTAACAGAACCACTGGTTGGTCATTCATAGCCTTTATAGCTTACACCACCAGGTAGCAGATGAAAACAGTAACTGAGAAATGAGGCTCTAATTAACAGATGGCATATTATACACTGCTCCATCACACCTTATGAAAAGAAGCCTATAGGGAGGATGAGGCCACTCACAGTCTCTCTAGCAGGTAGCGTGCCAACAGGTGTCTAGTACTGGGAGTATAAGCAGTCTCAGACTGGTGTCAGCAGATGCCGTAGGTTGGGCAAGGCAGGCAAGAGTCACAGGGTTGGCAGTTTCATCTTCCTGGGTCTGGAAGTATGGCTGATAACAGAAAAGGAGATGATATTTGTAGAATAAGCACTGTGTGTGTATATGTGTGTGTGTGTGTGTGTATGTGTTGTGTTAACTCAACAAAAAGATGCAACCAGACACGACACCAACTTTAAAACTCGGGACTCGGGACGTTTTAGAATCTACACAGTCTCACAACATCTCTCCCCAAATATGCCTTACAAAGCTGCATCTAATGTTTTAATAATAATCAATGTTGATCAACATATCTGTTTTGTTTTGGCATGCTTTTCACTGAAAAACGGTTGCTCCAGAACCTTCTGTATCTTGGTTCTCATGGCAGTGGGGATGGTGGCAGGAGAGAGAAACTGGAATTAAGGAACAGTTCTGTTGGGGTAAAAGGCAGGAAGTGGGGTGACACAATGCAGCTACATTTTTACAGCAATGGTGGAAGAAAGACACAAATATTTTACTTGCAATATAACAGTGTGGAAATAATTTGTTGGCGGTAAAATTCCTGCATTCAAATTTGACTAAAGTACAAAACTTAAAGGACAATTCCGGCGCAAACCAAACCTAGGGGTTATTAACTGATGTGTACTACTCTTATTATATGGGGCATAGGGACACTCAAATTAAGTCGTTATCTAATACCACTAAAAAGGCTCGCAATATCACCACATGTTAACGTTAGCATATTTAGGGTCCCTAAATGTGAACTGAAGCATTGACAACATTGTAAGTGTACAGATAGTTTATTAAAAAAGATAGATTATAAAGACAGTCGCGTTCATGTTTACTTGCGGGAGCCATCTTGGAAACCAGTCATGACTAGTCGAAATTTTCAAGCTGTCAATCAAAATGTTCTTGTCGGGCTCGGGCCAAATTCTGTCGGGCTCAGGCCTTGTCGGGCCTAACTTTTAAGGCCCGATTACAGCTCTAGCATGCAGAAGCCGATCTATGGAGAAACAAAACAACCAGAACAGGATAACAACCAAGCACAAGATAAACACTCTCCTTTTCCAGAAAAAGGAGTAAAACCTACCAATACACGCTGGCTCATCGCGGCCTACTGCCACCACACAAAGGCTATGGGAAGAAGCAGCCATTGCGGGGTTTCCTCATTCCTTTATCCAGGGAGCTGGCCAAAGCAGGTGTACCCAGTCAGCAATTTATAGCCAACCTGAAAAAGAGAGGGAGGCACACACACAGACACACACACACACACACACACACACACACACACACGTAACAGTTATAATCATACAGTCATTGGTTAACATTGGGTGTTGCATGTTGGCTAGCTCAGGTTTAAGCAAACACTATAACGTAAGGTTACTGTAGACAACATTAGCATAGGCTACTAACTTACGTAACGTAAATGTTCTGAATCTGTAGCTAACGTTAGCCAACGATTAATCTGTAAAAAGGAGCTGTCCACAGCTGAATGCGTTCTGTACTTTCAATGAGCAAATTCACAAGTGTGATACAAAAGCTAGATAACTACACATTATTAACTTGTAATATGTCATATATTGTCTATAAATGAATACTGAAATACTGAAGGGAAATTTCAGTTTTCCACATATTTTATGCTACTACCAAACCTGACATCATCATCCATCCAAGTCAAGGGGAATAAGCAGAAAAAGTCCTGGAGTCTTTACCGCAATCAGATATGTACAAATAAGTATTTTCTTCCCCAATAATTCATTCTTTCTTGACACGTGTGCCATAATGTTCTGTAGATGCTTGCCTATCTGTCCTCTCTTTTCAAATAGTTTATCAAGTTTGTCAGACATCACATGAGAGTTAGCTGTGAGATAAATCTGGATAGCAGGGGCATGGTGGTCTTATCTGAAAATAAAAATGATCACAGACATAAAAATACTGTAAGGCAATCATTGTCCAAACATTGTTTCTATAAAGCTTCCACTGCATGATTTACATATTGTCATACATAATTTCATTATGTAAACACCCCTCCCCCACCAACGTTACATTACGCTAACTGTTACCATCAATGGGCCTCATTCACCAACCGTTCTGACGAAGAAATGTGTTCTTAAACCCTTCTTACGAACCTTTTACGAAGATTCTGGCATTCACTAATGTTTTCTTAACTTGGATTTGTTCTTAGCTAAGAACAAAATCTACGAACACTGAAAAGCACTCTTACGCACATTTGAGTGATGACAATTTGCTCCAAATGATTGCTTACTGCATTTTATTTAATTCTACAGTCGTTTACAATGATAGTATTGTACTGTAATGTATTTCTGATCATTTGTTGAAAAAGAAATCATATTATGCAAAAAAAAACACTAACACTGCAATTTACACTGCAAATTACATTTGCTATATCTAGGCTATTTCTCTCCACAGCGTCGTTTACTCCTCCGCCAGGCTGCGTAAGACGCGTTCATATCTTATTTATTTGGCTGGACCTCTTCACATCTCCCCATTTGCGCTGCTTCACACACTTTATTAGCTTACTTGCATGGTTAAAGAAAATAAAACCAATAAATATGTATATGTATAAAATACATCCATGAATAAAACCAATCGCATTCCGATTCTAACAACACATTTCCGTTTTATGCTGGTTAGGATAGGAACTTTTTTTAAAAAGCCAGGCCTTGTTTGTGGTAGTGGACACCTTATACTTTTACTAAAGTAAATATGTCTCTTGTTATTTGTACTTTTATTTAAGTACTGAGATTCAGTACTTCCTCCACCGCGGCTCCGACAATCTCCGAAAACCTGTCTCCCAGGAGGTGCACAGGAAGGGTCATGTTCTTATATGGGAATTTGCGGGGCGTTTTTTTATGCTTTCAGCTTTCAGTTACGAAGACGTGGGATTCATCAATCCTAAGAACACAGATGCGAACAAATCTGCTGTTTAAGAACACGTCATGAATCCGACGTAGACTTTTCTTAGGAACCTTCTTAAGAACATATTTAAGAGAAAACTTAGGAAAATATTGGTGAATGAGGCCTAATGTTCTTAATAGTCCTCTGGGGGTCTATGTGGGTGTCACACTCCAGCTGTGGAATTAATAGTGATGGAATACATTTACAAACACAATCTTGTGGCATTCCCCTTACAGCACCCTTTCCAGTCTTCGTCCGCTTATCCGGGGGTCAGGTCGCGGGAGCAGCAGCTCCAGCAAGGGACCCCAAACTTCCCTTTCCCGAGCCACATTAACCAGCTCTGACTGGGGGATCCCGAGGCGTTCCCAGGTCAGATTGGAGATATAATCCCTCCACCTAGTCCTCAGTCTTCCCCGTGGCCTCCTCCTAGCTGGCCATGCCTGGAACACCTCCCTAGGGAGGCACCCAGGGGGCATCCTTACCAGATGCCCAAACCACCTCAACTGGCTCCGTTCGACGCAAAGGAGCAGTGGCTCTATTCTGAGCTCCTCAAGGATAATCTCTGTTATGATTTTGCATTTGTTCTGATTCCTGTTTGATTTTGGTAGTCTGTTTTTCTGTCTTGTCTTGTCTTATTTTACATCCTGCCTTGTGTTTTCCCGCCTTTGTGATTGTCTGCCCCGCCCTGATGTGTTACACCTGTTCCTAGGCCTTGTGTCACCTGTCCCTTATTTATATGTTGTTATCCTGTGTATTTAGTCTCTGTGTTTTCTTTCTGTCTTGTCGGATCATTATTCTGTTTTTGTGCTGTATTGTGGTGTCGTGCCTGCTCGTTCCTTGCTTCCTGGCCTGCTTGCCTTTTGGGATTACTTGTGTGTAAGTTTTTGCTCTGAACGAAAATTGACCATTAGATCGAGAGCTTTACCTTCTGGCTCAGCTCTCTTTTCGTCACAACGGTGCGATAAATTGAATGGCCGATTCTCCGACCAATCTCCCGCTCCATTGTCCCCTCACTCACGAACAAGATCCCAAGGTATTTGAACTCCTTCACTTGGGGTAAAGACTCATTCCCTACCTGGAGCAGGCACTCCATCGGTTTCCTGCTGAGAACCATGGCCTCAGATTTAGAGGTGCTGATCCTCATCCCACCCGCTTCACACTCGGCTGCGAACCAATCAAGTGAGTGCTGAAGGTCACAGGCCAATGATGCCATCAGGACCACATCATCTGCAAAGAGCAGCGATGAGATCCCCAGCCCACTGAACTGCAACCCTTCCCCACCGCGACTACGCCTCGATATCCTGTCCATAAATATTACAAACATGATTGGTGACAAAGCACAGCCCTGGCGGAGGCCAACCCTCACCTGAAACGAGTCCGACTTACTGCTGAGAATCCGGACACAGCTCTCACTTTGGTCATCCAGAGATTGGATGGCCCTGAGAAGGGACCCCTTCACCCCCCTCACCCAATACTCCCGCAGCACCTCCCACAGTATCTCCCAGGGGACCCGGTCATACGCCTTCTCCAGATCCACAAAACACATGTAGACCGGATGGGCATACTCCCAGGCTCCCGTCCAAGATCCTTGCGAGAGTAAAGAGCTGGTCCGTTGTTCCACGACCAGGACGGAATCTGCATTGTTTTCTCTTCAACTCGAGGTTCGACTATCGGCCGAACCCTCCTTTCCAGCACCTTGGAGTAGACTTTACCAGGGAGGCTGAGAAGTGTGATACCCCTGTAATTGGCACACACCCTATGGTCCCCCTTGTTGAACAGGGGAACCACCACCCTGGTCTGCCACTCTTTAGGCACTTTAAGCACCCCTTACACAGTGCTATGTCATTTTAGGAGGTAAACCTTATTTTATGTTTATTCTATTTATGTTATTCTATTATATTACTATTTATGTTATTCTATTATATTACTATATATATATATATTATAAGTAATTAGACAATTAAATGTGAAGCTTAGGGTGGGGAGTGAGGGGCAGAAATGTTATGCAACTTCATCCATGAAAATTCAACCTCTTACAGATTTGTAATGAATACTCTTTCCTTTGCATGTATCTAGCAGTTTGAGCCTACAGGAATAGAGCTCAACAGTGACTGCCCACTTTTGGAACTGCTCTGCTTCCGTGATTTTCCCCATTCATCCTCATTCGTTCTTAAGATGTGACGTGACAAAAGCATTTTGGGATTCATAAATTCTACTTAAATTTGCTTAATTAAAAATTGAAAGGTCATAGATGTTTGTCAGTGAGTCAAACTCATTGTTTGGGCAAAAAAACATTGGTGCTCACCCAACGCTTGGTGGTGCTAATATAAAGGCCTGGCAACATTTCTGTATGTCAGCATAGCCAGCCTTTATGTGACCTCTCACAGAGTGACCCTGCTCACTGGCTGCTAATCAACTTTGATTGCCCTTGCTTCCCCGTAACCCGTGGATGGTGTCATGCTCCATTCATCAGCTGACCGAGCATGAAATGATTATTGGGTCCCAAACTATGAGATCTGATATTCTGCTGAGCCTCTGTGTTGGCAGGCCAGTTTGGTTACTGGCATAAATCAGGTAAAAAGAGTGGAGCGGAAGGGGACTATTATCCAGATGCCATCTATTTTTAGAAAGGGAGGGCATGGATGGAGATGAAATGAGATAGAGATGGAGACGTATTTATACAAAAACAGAGAGTGATTGATACAAGAAAGAAGAAAGGGAAATTGAGATTAAAAGAAAGAAAAATAAGGAAATAAAGAAATGACAAAGAGAAAAGAGGGAGACATGTCGGGGGTTCAAAGGCTTAATGACCATTTGCACGGCTCATTGGTCAGGAAGAACAACCTTGGCAACCTTGACGCTTGGCCGCTCGCATCATCAGCCTGAGATAGATGCCTTGATCTATGGGTGGTTCTTCAACTAGGAGCACTTTTGGTCTTGTGAATAAAAAGGACATATATCACACCACAATAATGTATATGACTATTTTCATGAATAGATTTGACAGCAAATACTTTTGTACAATAATTAAACATTTGTTAAGTAAAATAATTTAGGGTGAGGCTATTTGCACCCCTGGTACAATTAGCAGTGTATGCTATTCGTACCCTGGTGCAATTAGAAATGAATGCTATTCGTACCCCACCGGTGCACACGGCAATGTGTTCTATTAATACCCCATCTGGTACAAATATCAATGTATGCTATTTGCACCCCTGTGCATTTACAGTACTTTGGCATATATTTACACACAGTTATCCATACTACTCATGCCTTTTTGGAATATTATCGCCCTGACATTCTTACCCTAAACAAAAGCAATCCCACTCTTGCCTAAACCTAACCAACCCAACGAGAGCAGGCATATTCATGAGTCTTCCCCTACCACCTTGCAAAAAAAATTAACAAACTAACGGTTGTATGCTTTCACTGAAGACAGAACGGGCAAATGTAGTATCCATTTCCCGCTAGAAATTCAATTGTTATATACTTTAGAGACAAAACTTTCCTAATATGCCAGTTTCTGCGGTCATGGAAGATGAACATCCGCCATGATTTCGGTGCACGCGAGCAACGTGTTTTTGTTGTTACGTCACAGGGTGTGAATAGCTCAGCTGTGTGGCCGAGGCTATTCGTACCGGGGGTGCAAATAGACACTCAGAATAATTTAACATCAGAAGAACAGAAGAAGAAACAGAGTGCTCACAAATTATGGTGAAGTGTTTAATGTATGATTACAACTTTTTGAATATTTTTGAAAAATGTGTGCCGTGATGGAAATGACACTGTGTTGTGGAAATGATATTTAACGACTATGGATGGATAGAATATTACATTGAAAACATTGGAACCATTTATTTGATAAAACAATTGAACAGCAAAATAATAGCAGGTAAAAATGTAAGCAAAAGATAATTCATATAAATTAAAAATGTCTTTGTGCGTTTGTGTGGTTATTAATCTGCAGCTGTACAAATTTTGCAGATAAAAGTATCTGCGTGATCAGATGGCTGATAAGTTCATATACTTCTATGCCTATGAACAATTAAAGGGAATTGAAATATTAGTAGTACACAAAGTAAACAGAACTTTACTCTTATCTCTGTCTCGTAGAAGAACATTACAGTAATAAAGATGTGTTTTACAGAAATGTGAATAAATGGATCACCGAATCTAAAGTTATACAGCGCACTGGACATCGGTTTATTTTTAGTCCAGAAAACGTGTTCGCCCTCCGTGGCTTATTTAGATATATTAAGATATGACTACAGTATTTTGACCATACGTGCAAATGTGAAAACTGTGTGAGGATACATGCGCGTGTGTGTTTATGTATGTGCTTGGCTGTGTGTGGTGTATTTGGCCTGCTGCATTAATCTTCTGAGCCAATAAATGAGAGCTGCAGTAATGATTGTTTGAACCTGGCTTGTTGGCTGGTATTTGAAATATGTTTGGTGGGCTAATCAGAGTTCTTTAAATCAATCTCTCTTGTTCGCTCGTTTAGTAAACCGCGGCGGAGGTGGGTGGGTATCTGCGCTAGTGTGTGTAACGTTAGCCTATTTGTGTCAAGGGAAACTCAAAATTTCAGATCACCCTCACTGAAACGTCCAGCAACCCCAAAGCACCAGCAAAAGAAAATCTCTGGCGCCGCCACTGGGGCCGTTTGGTCACTGACATAGGTTCAGAGATATGGCCTACAATATTCATGGAGTGGTACCAGATTATATACTCTTTTGCTGGCCAATACAATCGATTGTTACCTATACGGCCACAGCTCCTATCCCATCCCAGGGCTCCAGACTAACTTTTTTCACTAGGAGCACAGTCGCCCCCAACTGAAAATTTTAGGGGCGCAACCAGAAAATTTAGGGGCACACACCGTAAATCAACATGCTAACCAAATATTCACATTTCTACTAATTTCCACTGTATTACTAATAAATACTTTGATAATAGATGCAGAAATTACAATGTGCTGTTTCAAATTCAGTGTCACTTTTGAAGATGCAACATAGAAGGCACCATTGCTGTCATGACAGTAAACAAAATATTTAAGAAATATACCAACTCTGGTCTACAACTACAATGAATTCACCTTAAAATTAAACCTGTATTGTTTAGGCTACTACCCTTAGGGTTGGGTACCTTTCACATCTGAACCAATATTGGTACAGATACCTGGAATTATAACGGTACATTTTTTTGGGTACTTTCCCTATGTAATTAAAAAAACAATTATTTCAGTGGTAAAAATAATTCCAAACCTATTTATCCTATGTAGTTAGAACATTATGTTATTTTATTAGAATATGTTATACTCTAAAGAAATTAAACAAAAATAAAAATAAAACCCCTCTCTCTCTCCTCCCAAACCCATCCCTACAACCTATTAAATTGAATAATTATTCATTTCTTACTCACTGTAACTTATTTAGCCTGTTGCATTTTCATCATGACCGTTTTCAGTTGCTCTTTAATGTTTCATGTAAAGCACTTTGAGTTGCCTTGTTGCTGAAAGGAGCTGTAGAAATAAAGTTGCCTTCCGTTCTCTTAATACATCCATGGTTGCATTGCCTTACAGCCTCAGACTGTCAGTCAGGCACCAGGGCACAGTTGCACACTGTTGAGCCTGCTGCTTGTCTCAGAGGAAGTGTAACGTCAACAGCACCGTGACTGTTTTTAATATCATATCGCAGCAAACGCTGTCTGCGTGAAGTTTTTAAAAACTGTAACCACACTTGAAACCACTTTAGCAGCATCACTCACTGTGACTTCAACAAAACAGCCGACGTAGTTTGCGCCGATCGCGTGTGTGCGAGTGTGTGTGTTTGTGTCGGAGCACCGCTCTCTGTCAACTTTCAGAGAGGACAGATAAGCTTGCGCTTACGCGCTCAGGTACCTACGTTTCGACTTTTAACGTGTAAAAAAAGGGGGCAAATTTACTGGTCGCACATGTGCGACTGGATGTAAAATTCAGTCGCACACTCTCAAATTTTGGTCGCAAAATGCGACCATTTGGTCGCAGTCTGGAGCCCTGCATCCGCAGGGCCTTTTCCACGGACAGCTTCCAGAAAGTTCCAATTAACTTTCTTCCATCCCATTTTATATGTCATGTTGGATAACAGATTTGTTTTTTGGATTGGTACTGTGAGGTTGGTCCATCACTGACAATATACAGTATTGAAGCAGTAGGATGTCGATCCTTTATAAAAGTGAGAACTTTTGAAAGGTGAACCCAAATAGTTGATGGTTCATGGCGAAAAGAGGAGCTGACAGAGCAGATTGAAATGACACCCTTTCTTCCGGTGTGAAGTGAAGCCTGCTTATGAGAATCACCAAAATGAACAGCTTGTATTTCACTGCTGTATTCGCAGAGAAAATTATATGATATTAAGGTCTTTAAGGATGCTAAAAAGTAAGAAAAATAATAATGGAACCATGGTAAAAAGATTTTAAGATTGTATTATTGTTAATTTATCAAAGAAATGAGGAAATACACACATGTATATGTATTTTTACAAATATGACCAAAGGACATGAAAGTGCTTGTATTCTAAGAACCACCCCTATATGGCCAGCAGCTGTGTTACCATGGACAGACTTTATGGATTTGGTGTATTGTATGACTATACAATACACCAAATCCATAAAGCACAAGTTGTATATTATTTTTTGTTTGTTTGTTTTTTTTAGGCATTTCTGCCTTTATTAAGAAAGAGGAAAGCTGAGATATGAAAGGGGAGAGAGGGGGGGGAAGACATGCAGGAAAACCGTCACAGGTCGGATTTGAACCTTGGACCTTCTGCGTTGAGGAATAAAACTCTGCACATGTCCTCCCGTTCTACCAACTGAGCTAATCAGCCACCAAAAGTTGTATATTTGATATGATTATTAAGCATATTTTATCTAGATCATAGCATATATGCTAGAAATGATTTCATTTAAAGTAATTACAAGGACCACGTGACGTCACAGTGCTTTGTCGCCGCCATTTTTATGTCCGGTCACTGCTACGAGATGTACGTCATGGAAAATACAACTACTAAAGGAGACAGATACGCGATACCACACAAGATGATACACATAAGCTGTGCTGTTGGCTGTAGTAACAGTCCTAAAAGACATCCCGGACTACAATTGTATTCCATCCCAAAGGAGAAAGTTTGTTCGCAAACTTCAAGCAACAGAGACAATTTCTGGTCCCTGTTTAGTCAGCCAGCCAACTCAAGCTAACGTTAGCTTGGTAGAGATTGTAGGATTTCCAAAACTGAATAAAAAACACCAGGGTTGGGTCAGATTACTTTGAAATGTAATCCATTACGGACTACAAATTAAATGAACATTTTTGTAATCAGTAACATAATCAGTTGGATTACAAAAAACATGTAACGTAATCTGATTACTTTAGGATTACTCTTATATCACTTCAATAAATATGCACCTTGAGTAAAAGACACGGCCACAGAATTGATCAATGAATTCTTGTTTTATTTTTCTCTTTATTATTTTATTACATCTAAGAAATCGTTTTGCTCTCATTAAAGGTGCTCTAAGCGATGTTGGGTGACGTTTCTTCTTGTTGACGTTCAAAGTATTTTCAAACAAAACGAAGGCTAACTCGCCCCTCTCTCCTCCTCATCCTGTCCCCTCCCCCTCCCTTCCGTGCTAACGCTGCTGCGGTGATGGCTCAACCAACTCCTTCTTGTTGGCAATTGGCTGGAACACTGTTTGTTATGTTTGGTGGTGCAGTTTGGCGCAGTTTGTTTTTGTTGCTGTTTGTGGAGCCTGGGCTGTCTACAGCAGTGTGCCGTGCGAGATCGTCCTTTGTGCAGTGAGAAATTATCCGATTTTACTTAATTGGTCCAACAAATGTTTTTATTGAGTTACTGCAAATAATTTGCCATTGTTGCGCATCTGTGCCTGCAATATGATGACTGGCAGAGAAATTAAATACTATTCTGTATCAGTAGGTGGCAGTATAGCGCAATAATGACCTTGTTGATTTAAGACAATAGAATTAGGCTACTGCCAGCAGGGCTCCAGACTGCGACCAAAATTTGAGGGTGTGCGACCAGTAAATTTGCCCCCTTTTTTACACGTTAAACGTTGAAATTTCGGTAGGCTACCTGAGAGCGCATAAGCCCAAGCTTATCTGTCCTCTCTGAAAATTGACAGAGAGCAGAGACTGACACTGACACATACACTCGCACACACGCAGAGCTGCAGACGATGGCTCTGCAGTTTTGTTGAAGTCACAGTGAGTCACGGAAATGCCGATAAAGTGTTTTCAAGTGTGGTTAAAGTTTTTCATAACTTCACGCAGACAGCGTTTGCTGCGATATGATAGGCTATTAATGGCGAGCTGAAAGCGGTTGCGGTGCTGTTGATGTCAACACACTTCCTCGGAGATGAGCAGCCAGGCACAACGGTGGTTTCTATGCCCTGGTGACTGACTGACAGGCTGAGGTTGTAAGGCAAGGCAACTTTATTTCTACAGCACCTTTCAGGCAATTCAAAGTGCTTTACATGAAACATTAAAGAGCAATTACAAATCGGTCATGATGAAAATAAAACAGGCTAAAAAATAATATACAAATACAATAATAAACAATATATATATATATATGTACTGTATATATATTTTTTTACTGTCATGACAGCGATGGGGCTGTCAGTTTACCTTCTATGTTGCATCTTCAAAAGTGACACTGAATTTGAATCAGCACATTGTAATTTCTGCATCTATTATCAAAGTATTTATTAGTAATACAGTGGAAATTAGTAGAAATGTGAATATTTGGTTAGCATGTTGATTTACGGTGTGTGCCCCTACATTTTCTGGTTGTGCGCCTAAAATATAATATAAAATATAATGTTACCGTGCTTTCCGGCGGTCGTTGAGGCTCCGTCTTAAACTCCGCCATTTCGACCAGCTGTTTGTAACATTAAAATAAAATTGATTATGAATCATTTAATTTCTATAGTTTGTAGCTGACTTAACCAGCTGACTTCTCTATTGGCTGTTGTAACAGGTGACGTCCCTTAGATTCTGAAACCAGCCTCTGTGACTTGAACAGATAAAAGTCTAGACACCGATTATAAGACCACCCCATTTTTTCAGATGTATTTCCAGAAAAAAAAAAAAGTCTTATATTCGGACCAATACGGTATTTCTATCTCATTTAGATAAGCTGTTGCCATGACTGTATCTAAAAACCTGCATATCTTTAACCTGGCTCTATTAATGTGTCAGACACAAATATGGTCTCGGAAGTGACGTCTTTGGTACCCATGAATACATTTATCCTGCTAACTTTGCACTTCGCTACTTCCGCTACTTCCAATGCATATCGGGCCTCAAGCTGTTCTCATAGCAAAATAGTTTTCCTGTTAGCTATTGTAGCTAACTGCATATGTATTAACTATTGGGGCAACCTGCCGGCTAACAAAACTAGCGGCCTATTATTTAACTTGTCTAACTTGGTGCCTCTTGAACTCATGCTATGTAAATTGACAGCGACTCACAGCCTAACATGTAAACAAGCCAATGTGCACTAACCCTTCTGTGCTGTTAGCTACAATAGCTAATTCAGGGGTCTATATTCTGTTTACTTTCGGTGGACTTAGGCCCTGTCTACACGTACGCTTTGGAAATAGGTCATCATCAGAATCATTGTCAAACACGTAAAACCTTTTCCGGTTTTAGTCTTGCCAAAGTTTTCTGAAATGCCATTGTGTTTTTCAGTTCTGAGTTGTGTTTTGTGAAATGTCGTGTTTTATGAAATGTCTGTGTTTTCTGAAGTGCTACTATTTTTTCTAAAACGTTTTCTGAAATGTCTGTTTTGTGAAATGTTTTGTGAAATGTTTTGTAAAATGTCGTGTTTTCTGGAATGTCATTGTGTTTTGTCCTTCGTGGCCACTGTACTTCCTAGACGTCTACTGATTTAGAGCTGCACTTTTTTGCAATCAGTACAGTTTTGGCATATCATTCTTATTCTTATGATTATTGTGCTGCCTTTGTATCCACATAATTATTAACCATAACAATAAATAGCTGTTTTTGTATTTCTCATAATGATTTAGCAGACCTGTAATGTTCCAGCCATTAAGCAGTTGAAGTTAATGTTTGCTAGAAATATTATCCTCCCTTTATTTCTCCCTTTGTATCCTACAAAGTTGTGTTAAGAGAAATGTTTGGTGATTACTATTGGACTTCAGTGGTAATATAGCATAAAGAGGCTATTTCCTGCGTCAATTTTGCCAAGGGCCATTTGATAGGTTGCCTCAGGCACCACCTGTTCTGGCATAAATAAATTATTCTACCATGTTAGCCTCTTCTTCTTACTTTTGAAAAATATAGAATGCTGGTATAAAGGAGAATTATATGGAGATTGAAAAATAAACAAAGAGATCCAAAATGTTTTTGTTGAAAACGTGCTGTGGATTCTCAACACATTTTGGAAATGAGATTGACCAATCCACAGTGTTCTATTGGTAATCTGTTTTTCTTTCAGCCTGGATGGGAAAAAAACTATTTTTTTGGTTCAGAGATAAAGCAGAATATTTCATCATGTGCAGTGTGTAGCCAGAGGAAATGGGTTGCATTATAATGTTCTGTATCAAGGTGCAGAAAACTGTATATGGAGCTGTTTTCTCTATTTCTGTTTTATTCACCTCCCCCTCTGAGCAGGCTGCAGCTGCAGAGACTGAGTTTGGGCTACATGGCTACATGTGTTCAGCTTTCGGAATCCCTTTGTGGCAGGCCTTTTGATATCATAGTATTGCCTGATATTATTTTGCTTTTATCCATTATAATCTCAGACACACTGAGACCTAACGCAGAGTTGTGAGTCCTCATTAGCAGTAATAATATTGAGATGGTCCCTCTCGCTGCCTGTCAATGAACCGGAGGCCCATCGATGAGGAAAAGGTGCTGCTGCTTTTGACTTGGTGCCAGACAGTAGAGAAGGAGGGGGGAAGGATGTTACATGTGGCAACGAAAAATGGTCATATAAAGGCCTGAATGCTGCTAAAGAATAACAATGAAGCAGCCACTTCCAGGCCTGAAAAGTGAAGCCTATAAGGAAATGCCTTAAACCTGCTTTCTATCTAATTTCCACCAGGGGGTGACTTCACTGACTCCTAAAAGAACTCAGTTTTTATAGAAGTCTATTGGAAAAAGACTCTCCTTTTCCCATTTATTTTAAAGGTAAACGATAAAGCAGTGGATGCTTTAGGGGAGTGGCTACACGTCGACCTGTCAACCATGATTGAGCTGACCAATGCTCATCCATGACACTGTGTACGTTAAAATAGCATTGAACTTGTTTTTGGGTTTTGTCTATGTTTTCATCTTAAACTTTGACCCTCTCACTGTGTGTTTTCACTTCATTAGTGTCAGCGTTATGCCAACCAAGCTAGCTAGCTGGCATTAGCTGATCACTTCAGAGAAGGTCTGCAGATTTTCAACCAGCTTTGTGTACTGCTGTACATGCAAATGAGCGGCACCAGTACCCATAGTCCACAATGACCCGCCCACAACTCCACTGGATGACTCGTTTCAAAAGGGTTGAAAATCAGCGACTATTCCATCTTTGTTCATGATTTATGGTTCTGCTTTGAATCTATGCCATAGGTACGTGCGTAGGTACGTGTGGATACAGACCCTACGCCGTAGCCTAATGTGCACGTCCCAAGAAATGTAACTACACATCAAGGCTGTTATTGGTACGGTTGGCCATGGCTTGGTAGCGTCGCATTTCCACCCTACTCATTTCCGGGTTGTCCTTCTCCATGAACAACATGAAATCAAGGAGAGGCTTAACTTTTCCTGCTGCCGGAGCCGGTTCTCACGCCGAAGCTAATCCCCTTCTCTCGCTCTAGCACACAATCTCCACGCAGACATACGGGCTCTGCCATTCACTTAAAGAGATACGTAGAGAACGACGCAGACACACAAAGTATAAATCCAAAATAAGACATATTGAAATCATACACAGCAATTACACACAGCAATTAGGTCAGGGGTCTTCAACTACATTTTTGCAAGGGCCAGAGGTAGGTAGGTAGACACTCTGGGGGCCAGACTTTCAAATAAAAAAAATATAATGTATTTATACCTAATACGCTTATTCTTCAGTATTTTCACTTTCTTACTGAATTAATGCTATCTTTTTTTAAATGTATTAGTGTGAGCAAACGCCTAAAAAACATGGAAACTCCATAATGCTAACTGGCTTTAGCTAGACTTAACTAGAAAATGATCTCTGACTAGGAGGCAGTTCACTGAGGAGTGATGGTTAAAGTATGTGATTATGGAAACGTCATTGTAGTATACAGTGTCCTGATTGGTGGAAACTTATTGCAGAAAGAAATGCCCGTTTTCAGGTAAAAATGTCACTGTCAAAGAGGCTGAAGCAAAAAGTTGACGTGGAAAACCCAAGCTTTAACGATGAATGGACTGATAAGCAGGCTACGCATACGTCTTGTATGCCTCATTTGCAATGAAACAATGCTGTTGCAAAATAATATAACCACCATCATCATTAAGAATGAAGAACATAAACAAAACTATCACGTCATTCACGTGCATATTAAGTAGCCACATGCATATATTTGGTATTATAATACATCCAGAGATGTAGAGAATGGTTTGTTCAGCCAGCAGTTAAGTTTACAAGAATTTGTCCAAAATTTCAAGATTCGTGGCAAACTAAGATAAAAAGTTAGACTACAAACCAACAGCTTTTGTTTTAGCTTGTTTGTAAAAATTTGCTATTTGCAGAGTAGAGCTGTGTCTACATAAACCAGCGTGGTGGACAAGAGTGGACTGTGCTGATTGAAATATTGCTTTCTACATGTTTATGCCTGTAGACAGGTGAGTGGGTAGGCTATTGATAAGTATTGACTTTTCACTCACAAAGGTTTTATTTTAGCCTACTTAAAGTAACAAGCTCATCTGCGCCAGCCACAGCTCTTTAATTACACAGCAAGTATTTTATTAGTACCTGACTTATACAACATGACACTGTACATTTTAATTTTTATATTATAAAGTGTCTCTCTTGAAGCATTTTAGTATTTTGGCAATGCACACCAAGACAGTGAGTCTCACGTTCTCAGGCAGGCAAGCATGCGCACACACACACACACATACACACACACACACACACACACACACTCACACTCACACACACACACACACACAGTCTCTGAGGACGGCAGGAAACCTCAGCATCAGCGTCTGAGTCGCAAACCAATCAATTTATGTTTCCTCAATGCTTCCCCTCTCAGGGCTCAGGGGCCAGACAGCAGCAGGGAACCCTGTAGGAGTCAATATACTCAGATATCTGACACGCGCCACTGACGACGACAATAACAAGGGTGGATAGCAAGACTGAGTATCTGTGCGGGTAAGAGAGGTGGAGAGAAATAGTCAGAGTCAAAACCTCAGCACAGACCTCCAATAAACTGGGACAGACTATGGTTGGGTGATCGTTTCTATTTTCATCATCCAGTCACGATTACTCAAGATCACCGATAGGCGATCCGATCGCCAGCAGATGGCGGCGTGGCTCAGCGTCTGATGGAGCTTTGAAATAATCAAACCTTTAAAAAGGAATACTTCACCCTAAAAACGACCATATCAATTCTTAAGGAAAGCATTATTGTCACAAGCCTCCATGGTGAACGGAGAATCAAAAGACAATATTTTTTGTAAAATTATGCTTATTATTTCCCAAACATGTCACTAAAACATGACTGAATAAATTAGACTTAGATTTAAAATTCACTCGTGCTGATTTACAGGGCTCAGCAGGCAGACATGCAGCTCCACCAGAAACACCTCCTAATGTGCAGTATAGGGCGCAGACAGGGCCGGCGATTGCTATAGGCGACCTAGGCGATTGCCTAGGGCGTCAAAAGTGTTGGGGGCGCCGTTTCGCCCTTAGGTCTACTTCCCATTAATAATAGAATATGAACGACAAGTGAAATAAAATGTGTTTATTAAACATGATCATCCTAGGGCGCCCCCTCAGCCACACGTTTACTTGTCAACCTTTCTTCCAGTCTATGGGTCAGACTCAAACACACGGAGCTCTGAAGCAGACCTGTGCGTCGCTTAGTGTCCACTCTCTCTGAAGAAATAGAGACGAGCAACGGCACAGACACGGAGCTGCTGCAGGGCGCCTTCCCTGGTCTGTGCAGCTTCAGGTTTATAATGGACGCGCTCTGCTGTGGGCATGCTGCGGCAGATGTGTCCCTATTTCTGCGTAGTTTTGTGTTTCCACCTCCGATGTAGAGCAGCGTACAGCCACTTCCCTAAACTGTCTCATTTAGAGACCAGCGTCCCAAATGGGGATCTGTGTCTGTCAGGAGGTCTGACATATACCGTATCAGCACAGCAATCACGTAATACACAGCAGACTATGGTGCAGGTGGATTATTTTCTGAAATATAGTGACTTTATTCTTGTAACAGCCTATTGTATTATCACTTTATTTTTCTCACAATATCACAACTACTCCAAACCTTAGAGAACACAGATGAGATATACTGTATTTTGAATGTGCACAAAGTTTTGAAAATGAGCAGAAATCTTGCTCAAACATCTGAAATATTACAGTCCAGGGGTTTATTAATTCATTAAAATGAATTCATGTATCATTCAGGTGAATCATTTAATATGCACATTTAAGGAGGTTACTTCCTCAACAAAAGAAGCAAAAGTGGGAAGAGTAAATGATGCCTAGGCTACATGTGTGCTGACTCAGATATAATTAGAAACATCGATCTAAAGGAGAATAAATAGATGAAAGCAATACAGAATGGCTGAGAGCCTTACTGCAAAATATTCCATTATGTTTTTATATTTGGATTGTAATCTATGTTTCCCTTTAGATAAAGATATTTCCAGCATAATTGATTCAGAAAAAGGTAAAAAAAAAAAAAAAAAAAAAAAAAAAGTGCATAAAAAGAATGCAGGAAATGAAGTATTTAATGCCAAAAAATTTTAAGGGGTGGACCCACAGAACCCCCCCCATCATAAGTCACCATGCACACAAATCTGGAAACAAAACACTGGCCTCTGGGTTGCCAGACCAGTTATGATTAGACAAATGTTGGTGCCATCTAACTTACATGGAAGCTAGAAACTAAAATGAACATACATTGCTACTGTATCGCTGACACAGCGCTGTGGAGATCTGGCAATGCGAGACTGGGGGGGACATAAGAACTTTACAACTCGTGCAATATTAATCATTTGTAGGTAGACGGCGCAATCCAGTTCGGCTAGCAAACTTTGTTCACAGCTTCGCTTGAATGTTGTGCGATCCAGTGTGAAAATGAATGGAAACACCTTAAGCAACACTGAGGCTCCACAGGGGACTGTCCTCTCTCCCTTCCTCTTCACCCTCTTCACCTCGGACTTCAACTATTGCACCTGCCACCTTCAGAAGTTTTCTGATGACTCAGCAATAGTTGGCTGCATAGAAAAGGGTGATGAGGACGAATACAGGACTGTTGTGGGCAACTTTGTCACTTGGAGTGAGCTGAACCATCTGCAGCTCAATGTGACAAAAACGAAGGAGTTTGTAGTGGATCTGAGGAGGGCAAAATCATCTGGGACCCCTGTTTCCATCCAGGGGGTCCCTGTGGACACTGTTGAGGAGTACAAGTACCTGGGGGAGTACTTAAACAATAAACTGGACTGGACTAGACACGCCGAGGCTGTCTACAAAAAGGGCCAGAGTCGACTCTTTTTCCTGAGGAGACTGAGGTCCTTTAACATCTGCCGGATGATGCTGAGGATGTTCTATCAGTCTGTTGTGGCCAGTGCTATCTTCTTTGCTGTCACGTGCTGGGGCAGTGGGATGAAGGTCGCAGAAACCAACAGACTGAACAAACTGATCAGGAGGGCTGGTTATGTCGTGGGGGAGGAGCTGGACAAGCTGACGACCGTGGCTGAGAGGAGGATGCTGTCCAGGCTTCTGTACATCTTGGATAATGTCTCACACCCTCTCTACGACACCTTCAGCAGAAGATTCCTCTCACCCAGATGCACCACAGAGCGCCACAGGAAATCTTTCCTGCCTGTGGTCATTAAACTTTACAACACCTCCCTGAGAGTCACACACCCCCTCTCTGTAATCATCTCATCTCAAACATAGACAATCAATTCTCTTTTTTATTGCACTATTTGCACATTTTAACACTTTACATTTCATATTTTATATATTATTACTGTATATTTGTTTTTATTATATATGTTAAAAGTCATGATAATATATGTTGTTTTTATTTGTTGTTTGTATACCTGGAGTGGTAACAAAAATAATTTCCCCCTGGGATTATTAAAGTATTTCTGATTCTGATTCTGATTAAAGGGGTGATAGAATGCAAAACCGATTTTAACCTATCATAGTTGAATAACGACAGTTTGGTGGGTAAATAGGACATACATATCAGTTCAAAATCCCATTGACACCCCTTTACTATGAAAATCTCATATTTTGAAACTGCCGCTGAAAACGGGCGAATCTCAACAAAGCTAGTTGCTTACGTAAGCATCCCAAAACCTGTACCTTTGTCACGCCCATGGGTGTATTAAGAGAACGGTCACGCCCCAACATTTACATAACTGACCTGAGATCAGGTAGTCTTCTGAATCTAGGTCGCGCAGATCTCTGCTATTCCATTACAAAATTCACTTCTGAAACTTTTCTATGCGAGAAATCAACTATGTAAAGCTCAAATATGGACCGTTTTACGAAAATGGATGGCTAATTGCAAATTTTGTCCGACTGTGCGTCAGAGTTCAGCGGCTGGTGCTGCCTGGGTTGCTACATCGCCGCCCTGCCTGTCCTCCGTCACAGACCCCGGCCTGCTGTGAGCTCGATTGAGCTCGGCTGGCGGCCCGGTGCTCAATATCCGCGCAAACGTACCCTTTTCTGGGTGACTGGACCACCACACGCCGCTGCCCTGACAGAGCTCCAGGGCCTGCAGCTCGCTGTTCTCCCTCCCCTCTTCCTGCTACCGGCCGGCCGGTGAGTGACTGAGAGCGCGGTCAGTGAGCTTGTTACGCCCGCAATCTCTTACTGCAGCCCGCAGGTTCCAGTTAATCTTATAATGGATATGTGTGTTGAGTTATTTAAACAAACAATCGAGGAAATAAACGCCTTTTGTCCGCGAGTCTCATTGATCGAGCCGCGGTGAGCTGGAGTCCATCAATGAGAGCTAGCTAGCCTCCTCCTAACTCTGACATTCAAAAAAATGCATTCAATTGAAATCCGAAATCGGACAAGTGTTAGCTAAGCTTTGGTAGACCTTGGGGAACCTGTAATATACATGCCGTGACGAAATTCAAACTGTAAATATACTATAGTTATGCCGAAACTGCTTCTCCTAGCAAGACCCTGAGTTCAAATTTTTTAATTCAAATTGGACACAACGGTTAGCTTTGTAAGACCTTGGGCTAGATGTTATATAAGTGGTGTGACAAAATTCCAACTGTAAATATAATATAGTTATGCCGAAAGTGTAGCTAGCTAGCTGCGATATTTCCCCATTGTATTGAATGGGACATATAGCTAGCTAGCTAGCTGCTCCTCCTAGCAAGACCCTGAGTTCATAAAAATACCTTAAATTCAAATCGGACACAACGGTAGCTTTGTAAGACCTTGGGGTAGCTGTGATATCAGTGCCGTGACGAAATTCAAACTGTAAATATATTATAGTTATGCCGGCAGCCGGTCGCGGAGCCCCATAGTGCAATAATCCACAAAGGGTGACTTTGCGCTGGATATGGAGCCCAGCAGGCTGCCGCTTTCTTGTCAGACTGTGTGGAGCTCCTAAAGTCCGACACGTCTTACCAAATTTGCAATTAGCCAGCAATTTTCGTAACACTGCCCATATTTGAGCTTTATATAGTTGATTTCTCGCATAAAAAAGTTTCAGAAGTGAATTTTGTAATGGAATAGCAGAGATCTGCGTGACCTAGATTCACAAGGCTGAAGGATTTATCTGTGTGAACCTACCTTGAACTGAATTGTTAGTAAATGTATATATGCTTGTGTGTTTCATTAAACCTTTAGAAGATTGCGAACCGAACCCTGCTTCGTGTCACTTCTTTGTTCTCCGAGATCTCGTATCGACTTTCAGAATAAACTCATACAGGCCAAGCCAGTATACATGCCAGGTACAAACCTCAAAACAATCATTATCAGCTTGTTTCATAAAAACCTGCCAATAGCAAACTAAGTCATTAAATGAATAACGTAAAACTACAACATAATAAAAGAAAGTAATGTAAACCATAGCTAATCTCCATGTTTATTGAGGAACCTAGTAATGTATATATTTTCATAATTTAAATTATAACTTTTACTGTAATTACTGTACACAGTAGGGACTGCCGGCTGTAAATTCAACTGATCTCTCCTTTTTACGCTTTAATTACAGAGCAAGTATTTTATTAGTACCTGACTTATACAACATGACACTGTAAATTTCAGGTTGTATTATAAAGTGTCTCTCTTGAAGCATTTCAGTATTTTGTTTTCAGGTTTAATTTTCTGCAATTGCTATTTCCCACATATTTCCATGTATGACTGCATCACTATCTCGCTTTTTTTTTCTCAAAACTGTAAAGGGAAAAAATGTAGAAGGATAAGTACGACTAAATTGGTGCTGGCCATAATCAGCTGCAATTGCCAGGAATCACTTAGAAAAAAAGCCTCTCCCTGCCACTGAATGAGTAGGTTATGATGGCTTTTCTATTGCAATTTGATCTACCTGTGATTGAGTGGAGTGCGCCATTAAGTTTGGGGATTACGGCTGATTTATCCTCCAACAGCCAGTGTCCTTAAAAACATCTGTCAGCGTGGCCAGGGATCCGCTCCTTGAAAAAAAAACATTGACGAGTAATGAGGTCTCCGATGACTTGACTGAAAAATATAGAAAAGTTGTGGCTGCAGCTGGAAGTTTTAAGTCTCACCCCCACCGGTGGTGAAAATAACTACTCAAAGTGCCAGTAGCTAGCTAAAAACATAAGATTTAAGCATGTCAAACGATTATTTTAGAACCCTTTGTCTACCAGAGAGAACAATTTAGCTGTTAGTAAGCTAATGTATGTGTTAGCTGGCTAAGGCACTTGCAAAAATAGTACCATAACTTTCTGATGTATCCACATTCCACTATAACACAAGTTGCATACTGTGTACAACATGCAGCTTTAGCTTAACTTACAGATGTTATCATTTGTTAACTATACAAGACATCTTGATGACAGCCATGCTCCACCCTCAACCTTTAGCCATCTTGCCATCAAGAACCACAGCCTTTTTGACTCAGTGAGTACACTATCATACTATCTTACTTACCACTCAGCTAAGTGAGAGTATTATTCGATGAGGGGCTGGTATGCAGGGTTCAAAATTACTTTTTTCTCTACCAGCCAAATGGCTAGTGAATTTTAAAAGTAAATTTTTTTTGGCTGGTGAGTCAAGCAAATCTACCAGCCACTTGCATATTTAAAGGGGTGATAGAATGATTATATAGGGTATTTCACACTGTTCCTTATGGTCTCCTAATGGGGTATGTAACATTAGTTGGGCTAAAAATGGCCTGGTTGATATTTTATTGGCCCTTATGCATCCTTGTGTTTTGTAACAAGAGCTTTTCTTCCAAATATGGTATGGTCATGAATATTTAGATGAGCTGCGCGCTGCTTGGTTGAGCCTTATCCCCGTACACACACACGTAAAGACGCGCGCTGATTGGTTGAGCGAATCGCCATACACACACATTAGAGGTCCCGTGCTGATTGGTTGAGCGAATCCCCAATACACACACATTAGAAATGCGACAGAATCTCATATTCCAGACACTGAAATGTTTCCTTACCAAATTCACTTCTGAGACTTTTTTATGCGAGAAATCAACTATATAAAGCTAAAATATGGGCCGTTTTACGAAAAGGGATGGCTAATTGCAAATTTGGTAAAACTGTGTGTCGGAGTTCAGCTGCCTGTGTTGCTGCCTCGCCGACCGGCCTGCCTTCCTCCACAGACCCCGGCCTGCAGCCCACAGCACCTCATACCCGTGCAAAGTCACCGTTTGGGCTAATGGACTACTACCAAACGCCGCTTCCCTGACAGAGCTCCAGGGCCTGCATCTCCTCTCTTCCTGCTAGCTAAATGGCCCGTGTGTGAGAGTGAGAGCGCGGTCAGCGAGCTTGTTACACCAGCAATCTCTTACCACATGTTACACACATGTCACGCCACTTAGCTATACAACATACCTAAATGTTTTATTAAGCTAACAACGGTGTCCGATTTCAAGTTAATGAATATTTGTGAACTGTAAGGATTTCGTTAGCTGCGACTGTCCCTTCAATCCTATGTGTACAAGATTGCGGCTAGTTAGCTTCATTTTGGGTCGTAATTCAAGTATATTTACAGTTTGAATTTCGTCACGCCACTTATACAACATCTAACTAAATGTTTTATAAAGCTAACAACGGTGTCCGATTTCAATTTAATGAATATTTGTGAGCTGTAAGGGTTTCGTTAGCTGCGACTGTCCCTTCAATCCTATGTGTACAGATTGCGGCTAGTTAGCTCCATTTTTGGTCGTAATTCAAGTATATTAACAGTTTGAATTTCGTCACGCCACTTATACAACATCTAACTAAATGTTTTATAAAGCTAACAACGGTGTCCGATTTCAAGTTAATGAATATTTGGTTTTGTTAGCTGCGACTGTCCCATCAATCCTATGTGTACAGATTGCGGCTAGTTAGCTTAATTTTATACAACATCTAACTATGGGGCTCGTTGAGATTCGCCCGTTTTCAGAGGCAGTTTCAAATAGTGAGATTTGCAGAGAAAAGAGGTGTCAATGGGATTTAGAGGTTCTATGTATGTCCTAGTTACCCACTAAACATTATTCAACTATGACAAGGTAAAATCAGTTTTGCATTCTATCACCCCTTTAAAGGAATACGCCACCGTTTGTTGAAATAGCAGATTAAGACTAGACGATTTCCTAGGCAGATGTTGATTTGGGACGATATTGGGTGGAAGCACAGCCGAAGCACTGCTACTCGGGCACAGAGATATCACGCAGCAACTCTGTGTGAGTACAGGTCTAATAAGGGCTGATCTATCCCGTAAAATAACCATGCGTCATGTTTACAATAATCAGTTGTTTATTGGGTCCATTGGGCGTTTTTTCCAGTTGACTATATCACACCGAAAAAAAAAGTCAAGGACTGCAGGACTGGCATATTAGCCAACACTCACACAACCAGTTTGTGTTGGCTCTCATCCTCACGTCCTGAGGCTGTTGAGCGATCGCAACCTCCTCCTCCTGTCATTCTATTTCCAAAGCACGCAGCTCCTCTTCTGAAAACTCTGGTTCGTAGAGGTATGCTTCTGGATCTTGACTAGGGCTGCACCCATCCACACTTTTTCACTTCCGATCCGATCCCAATACCTGAATTTGGATATCGGCCGATACCGATACTATTCCGATACCAGAGCTGTGTTTGCTTTAATATTATTATTATCATTATTGTTGATTTTATATAGGGCTGTCAAAATTAACGCGTTAATTTTTGCGTTAATTTTTTAATATTTAACTCGTTAAAAAAAATTAATGAAATTAACGCAGCTGTGTTTGTTTACTTCATGTGGCGGCTGAGAAACGCCTCCATAACAGCAGGCGGCGCTAATCTGTATTGTTGCCCAAGTAATGAAAACCGGCAGCTGATTGGACGAATGCGTCACATGGGTTTGTTTTCTCCGGAAATCCAAAGCTAGACTGTCATGGCGGCCGTTCAGAATACGATCTCATATTGTACTAAAATAGTTCAATGAAACATGCTTCTGAAAACATTTTAAGCGAGAAATAGGCCGTGCAGTTGCTGAATCTGTCTTCATTTCAGCTCAACAAAAGTCAGTTTAGAAGATTTTCGTCAGATTTTGAGAGACATTCCGCTCGCCATTTCCGTGAGTCCCGACTGCCCTGCCGGCGACTGAACATAGGCTCGTTGGAGACTGTCTATGGATGAACTGCGCCTCGCCTGTAAAGTAGACGAGAGCAGGCGACAGCAGCCGGGGACGGTGACAAAAATCTGCTCTCAAGTCAGACAGTTTCTAGCCGTTTCCAGCAGCCTTCAGCAGGACTAAGCCAAATTGTTGCTGCTGTTGTTCTGAAAGATATTAAACATTCTGAACTTAGCAGGACCTTTCCTTGTTTGTTTTTTTCTTCATATTTGCAAAGTTAAGTGATTTAGCATTTAAATATCCATTATTATAAGCTTCAGTCTCAATTTAAAAAAGCGATTAATCGGGATTAATTACAGCAAATTGTGTAATTAATTAGTTAATTTGTTTTAATCGATTGACAGCCCTAATTTTATATGACGCTGAAATAAACTCCTCAACAGGCAAGTATGATATGTACGTGTGTGTGCATGTATGTCCCAAAAGGCAACTTGAGGTAAGTATAAGGTCAGAAAAGGAAGTCAGAAAAACAGTAAATCCCATTCTGAAAACAAATATGCAACTGTAAGGGTTTCAAATTGATTGTCATGTCAATATTTATTACATTCCCAAAATGTCAAATACATGAGTCTTGAAATATGCAAAGTGCAAGTGTAAAGATCTTACACACACTATCAATAAAACAGTGTGCATCTGAACAGCACAAATCAAGTACACTGGCTTTTGTAGCATCAACAAATCAAGGTTTTAAAATGTCAAATATTTGAAATATAAGAAAAGTGCAATAACTGTAAACATCTTACACACACATACACACACACACACACACACACACACACACACAATCAGTAAAACAGTGTGCATCTGAACAGCACAAATGAAGTACAGTAGGAGGTTTGGCACTGAAGATGACCTGGATTAAGCTTAATGCCAGAGTCTAACTATTCTTCAAAAGAAAACAATAAAAAGTAAATGACTCCTCAAAAAGGTTAACACTGAGGGAGTGATGTAGTGTTCAACAAATCTCACTTAAACATTGGCAGGTTCTTTTTGAGGAATATGAGCATTTCTGCTCTCTCTGTTGACAGACGATTCCTCTTTTCATCCACGATATTGGATGCCGTGCTAAACAGTCTTTCGCTTTCCACACTGGTTGAAGGGGCACTCAGGAACTTTACCGCAACAGCAGCAAGGAGAGGAAAGCGAGCATGGTTGTTTGCCCAGTACTGTAAAGGGCTGTCTTTCTCGCCCATCGTTGGTTCTTTCAAATACATTTGCATTTGGATAACCGCTGCCTGGGTACCTCCTGCAGGTTCATCATACTCCTCCAGAATTCTGTCGTACAGACTGCTGAAGCTGCTCTTACTTGTGCTTGTAGGAGAACCAGTACTTGGACCAGCTTCCATGCGAGTGACCTTTTCTGCTGGCACTGCCTCCATTGCCCCTGCTTCATCAGCTGATGCCCTGAGCAGTGCTTGCTCCATCTTCTCAAGCTCTTGTGTCAGGAGAGCCTTCGCCCTCCTGGCAGTTTCTTCACCCATAAAGAATCTGACACAAAAATTAAATAGGTTGAGTACAACTTATTTGTTGCTGCTGCAAGAACCCAGCATGCATGCATACACAGCCACACAGACACACACAGACACACACACACCTCCCCCCTTATCCAATTCATTGTAGGCCACATTAACAATCAATGAAAAACATGTAGTTTTGGTTTAGCAGGATTTAACTTTTTCAGTTTAAAACTTAGCCAACATTAATAAATAGGGCATTAATAAAAAGATAACTCACCTATCCTTGTATCGAGCGTCCACTAAAGTGGCAACAGCATAGAGGGGTTCACTTTCGATGCTGCTGAATCGCCTGCTGACAGCTTGGAGGAGAATGCTTTTCATTGTTTGGATGCCGCTGTCAGTATTGTTGGCGAGCAGGCGTGTTAAAACAGTTGAAAGGCTCCAGCACTGTTACTGTTTTTTCCAGCAAACCCCACTCGTTGGCTGACAGTGTTGCCGGCAAGTTGTGGTCGGCAGCATGTGCACAGAGAGGTCACTTCTTTTTCAGAAGGCTTTTGAGCATATAGAAGGAGCTTTTCAATCTTGTTTGAACATCTTGAACAAGACGAGTTGGGGTGGTCGTGGTTCCCGCACCAGACTCCAGACTCGTGCTCTTTAACCTGGTGCTTTTTTAAATGTTTGATTGCGTTCGTTGTGTTGTACGACGCGAGGGAGCTTCCACTTCTCTGAATTACGGCTTTGCAAACATTGCATTTTACTGTCTTGCTCTGCAGTGTTTCCAGTGTGACGTATTTCCACACAGCGGACATGTCGGCTAGCCACAATGCTGCTCAATGCTATCCTGCTTGCTGGCTGCAAACTGCGGAATGGATTTCCTGAGCGGGGGCGTGTCTCATAACTCTGTTTCATTGAGCCGCGCCTCCGTTCAGGAAACCCATTCCACTGTTTGCAGCCAGCTAGCAGACTACCCGGCGGGAATCACTTTTGGAGTCATTTCAGCAGACAACGTTAAAGCACGGACATGGCTGGAAAATCCGATACGAGAATTACGCTGGTATCGGTCCCGATACCGATACTGGATTGGATCGGCCCCATCCCTAATCTTGACTGTCTGAGAAATCATCCTCTTCATCTCTCACAAAATCCACCATGTTCATCGCCATTCACTGTCTACTCTAGGAAAATTGGCAGCTAATATTCACGCCGGTATGTTGACGGAAGTGTGGAGTTTTCAGGTGCTGCATGATATGTCTGTGCCTGAGTAGCAGTGCTTCGGCTGTTTTTCCACCCAATATAGTCCCAAATCAATATCAGTCTAGGAAATCGTCTTAGTCTGCATTGTTATTTGTAGTCGTTGTGAATACGCAGGCCAAAAGAAGTAATTGGGTTTTGATTTTGTTGTTGTTGGGTCACTTTTACTCGTGACATGCTAACAGCAACAAAGCTTGGTTGGTTTGAGCAAACTACATAGAAACACATGGGAGACTCGACAGCAGGTCTCATATTTCAGACACTGCAAAGTTATACATTGTTTGTCGGGCTATTTCGTTATTAAATTCACTTCTGAGACTTTTTTTTTAGCGAGAAATCAACTATATAAAGCTCAAATATGGGCCGTTTACGAAAATTAATGGCCAATTGCAAATTTGGTAAGACTGTGTGTCCAGCCCAGTCTCATGCCAGGTCGTTATATAGTCACGTTATTGTAATCTATTAAGTCGTGGACAGGTTACGTAAATGCCGTTTTTTTCGTGTGGTGATTACGAAATTGAAAGCAATGCATTTTAATGGGAAGCATATTTCGTGATCCCAGAACGCTGACGGTAGCGAGTAGTTGATAAGGCGAAAGTCCGCGTAGGGAAGTTGGCTGGGGTGGTGGATGGGTCGGAAAACAGGACTTTCACCCCGGGGATCGCGCCCCGCGTGTGGCAGTACCTTTGTCCCGTGTGTGGCAGTTCCTTTGTCCCGCGTGTGACCGTTCCTTACCCCGTTTTTTTTTTTCCTATCCCCAACCGTCTCATTATTGTGGCGTTTCATTTCCCCGTTGTGGCGTTTCATTTCCCCGTTGTTGTGTGCCCCTGCGGCCTGGGATCGTGTCCTGTGAGTGGCGGCCCGCGAGTGGCGGCCCGTTCCGTGGTTTTGGCCGACGTGCGGCGTTTCATTTCCCCGTTGTTGTGTGCCCCTGCGCGGGTGGATCGCGACTGGCGGCCCGTCCCGTTGTTTTGGCCAGCGTGTGGCGCCTCATTTCCCCGTTGTTGCATCCCCCAGAGCAGGTTCGAAAAGCGTGACATGTACACGTTCAAAAGTCGTTGCATATTCACGAAAAAAATATCAAAATCGTAACCTGTACACAAATTTATGAATCAAAATAACGTGACTATTACACAACCTGGCGTGAGACCGGGTTGGTGTGTCGGAGTTCAGCGGCTGGTGCTGCCTGTGTTGCTGCCTCGCCGCAGTTTGAATTCCGTCACGCCACGTATATAACATCTACCTAAATGTCTTATAAAGCTAACAACAGTTTCCGATTTCAAGTTAATGAATATTTGTGAATTTCAGAGGAATTCTAAGAGGAGGCTAGCTAGCTATCATTGATAGAGCTACATCCAGCCAGACATGCGGCGTTTATTTCCCCAATCGTTTGTTTAAATAACTCAACACATTATAATTACACACATTAAAAGATTAACTGGAACTGAGGTAAGAGATTGCTGGCATAACAAGCTCGCTGACCGCGCTCTCACTCACATACACCGGGCATTTAGCTAGCAGGAAGAGGGGAGCTGCAGGCCCTGGGGCTCTTTCAGGGCAGCAGCATTTGGTTGTTACCTTACGAAATGGACAGCGTGTTGATTATAGCGCTCCCCTAATGGCTGATCTTGGCCAGATTTGGTAAGGAGCCTCAGACCGCCATGCCGAACGAGCACCACAAATTTCGTGTTGATTGCTTTTACTGTGGCAGAGATATTGCAATTGCAAATTTCCCATTGAAATGTATTGAGAAAATTGGCGGGAAAACAAATAAACGTTGCTTATAGCGCCCCCTAAAGGCTGTTCTTCGCCAAATTTGGTACAGAGTATTGTAGTGGAATGTTGAACAAGGATCCCAAGTCATTTGTTGATAACTTTAAATTTAAGCAAGATATGATATGATACGTGTGTCGTAGCTAGCTAGGACAATTTGTTTGGTTGTCAAATGCGCATACTTTAACGTAGCAAAATTCCTTCAATAACTTTTTGTCAGGTCCATCTGGAGATGCTATCTACCAGGTTTCGTGCAGATCGGTCGCACGGCCTAGGACGAGTTCGAAAAAGTTGGTTTTGCACGTTGCACGATACTGCGAAAAAACGTTTGTGCAGAAATCGGCGGGGCCTATATCAGGCAATTCAGCTTGATTCAAGGAACACGTGGATGCAAGAATTTCTAATGTCAGATGTGTATTGTGGGAGTTAATGACAAAAAAACCATTACAGCGCCACCTAGTGGTCCACATGTGTAATTTTTGGTAGGTGTGGTCCATGGCCCATTAGCCATCTACGCTGTAAATTTAAAGTTGTTCACATTAGTGTAAGTGGTATATCTAGACTTGGGTCACATTGGGTCCAATAGGCCACGCCCACTTTGACGCCTCAGTACCCCACGTTAGGGTTGGGCTCAGGATTGGCCCTTGATGGTACCCATCAAATTTTGTAAAAATCGGATGAGCCGTTCATGAGATATAAACTTTTTGTAGTTGTAGCGCCCCCTAGTGACCAATTTTCGTAAATCGCATGGGGTACCTTCAGAGGGTCATGCCAAAGAATAATCTAAAGTTTGGGATTGATAGCCTTTATATTGGCTGAGATATGGCAAAGTAGGTGTTTTCATAGTTAGCTACACAAATTTGTTGGTGCGTTATATGCGCAATTTTTATCGTATAAAAATTCTTTCCATAACATTTAGTCAAGTCAGTCAGGAGATTCTACGGTCCAAGTTTCGTGCAGATCGGTCGCACGGTCTAGGAGGAGTTCGAAAAAGTAGGTTTTTAATAAATCACGATTTTTCAAGAATAAAAGTCCAGGCGGAAATGGGCGTGGCCTACATCACGTGATTCAGTTGGATCCAGAGAACGCGTACATGTATTGTTTTTGAATGTCGGGTGTACGGTGTGGGAGTTATGGGGCCAAACGCGTTTTCTTCTGCTATAGCGCCACCTAGTGGTGGAAATAGGTAATTTCTTGCGCCTGAGGTCCTTGCAGGGTTTTGGACCAGTCCTGAAAATTGCAAGCCCCCACCTTGTACAGTTTAGGCTGCAGTCCGAGTTTTATGCGGAGAAGAATAATGGAAAATAAAAATAATAACTAGAACTGCAAGCAGTTATGACGGGGCCCAAGCCTCCGATGCCATTCGCCTCCGACGCCATTCGCCTCCGACGCCATTCGCCTCCGATGCCATTCGCCCCCGATGCCAGTCGTCCGCGATGCCCCGGAGAGCTGCGCCCGTCGCCCCCGATGACCCGTGAAGCTGCGTCAATGCGGGACCCGAAGCATTACGTAGGGGCAGCAAATGTTGGTGAATATCGAGAGGTTTGATGCACGAGGTCTTGGGTACTCGGCCGTTGTTCATCTCCATGCATGTACAGACTACTTTTAACAATTCTCTACTATAAACAAACTTCTTAACCCCCCTGACCACAGGGGACAGCAGAGAGAAATGAGAGAGTGACTTAGAGGGTGGAGGTACCGGCAGGTGTAGTTGTTGAAAGAGCAGGGGAGGTGGTCAGGTTGTTGTAAATGGCGTCATAGGCGCCGATTGATGTTTTCCTCCGTGGGTGCTCACAGGCGCACGTCGTTCCAAAAAATAAAAAAGTAGTCAAAAGTTGTTTGCATTTCAAAACCTTACGAAATGGACAGCGGCCGACACGAACACACGAGCCTATTAACTTTATAATAAAGCCGTAAAGTAGGCTTTCAACTCAGGACACCGCCATTTCTCACAATTACAGATAGGATTGGAGATGAGAAGTTTAACTGACATGTAACCGCGATCACCTTCGAGGGAAATTAAGAATCAATGCCACCAACATACCCAATCACACTATGACAGAATCTCCACTTAGCACCAACTGCAATGCTTAATTGCACGGTATCAGGGTGTATGAATGGTGTTGATTGTGGATTGAAAAAGTGGGAGAAAAGAGTAATATTTGTCCACTGTGAAGGTTGTAGAAACTTTGTCAGGTGGGTTAAGAAGTTTGTTTATTGTATTTAACACCAGGGGAGCACGCGAAAGCGAAAACCAAAACATAACGGTAGGAGGTAAACATCAGTAAATATTGAGAAGTGTGACCTGCAAGGTCTTTGATACATTCCCATTGCAAATATTCCATTAACATTGATTAACAGGGCAAAACACTTGTACGTTGATTATAGCGCCCCCTAATGGCCGATCTTTGCCAAATTTGGTACAGCGCCTCAGAAGGCGATGCCGAACGGGCACCACAAATTTTGTGTTGATTGCTTTTACTGTGGCAGAGATATTGAAATTGCAAATTTCCCATTGAAATGTATTGAGAAAATTGGCGGGAAAAAAATAAACGTTGCTTATAGCGCCCCCTAAAAGCCGATCTTTGCCAAATTTGGTACAGAGCATTGTCGTCAGATATTGAACAAGTTTCTCAAGTAATTTGCTGATAACATTTAATTTGGCCGAGATATGATATGATATGTGTGTGGTAGCTAGTTAGGAAAATTTGTTTTATCGTCAAATGCGCATACTTCAACGTAGCAACATTCCTTCAATAACTTTTTGTCAGGTCAATCTGGAGATACTATCTACCAGCTTTCGTGCAGATCGGTCGCACGGCCTAGGACGAGTCCGAAAAAGTTGGTTTTGAACTTTGCGCGATACTGCGAAAAAAGATTTGCGCGGAAATGGGCGGGGCCTATATCAGGCATTTCAGCTTGATTCAAGGAACACGTGGATGTAAGAATTTCTAATGTGTGATGTGTATTGTGGGAGTTAATGACAAAAAACCATTACAGCGCCACCTAGTGGTCCACATGTGTAATTTTTGGTAGGTATGGTCCAGGGCCCATTATAAATCTACCCTGTAAATTTAAAGTTGTTCACATTACTGTAAGTGGTGAATCTAGAGTTGGGTCACATTGGGTCCCATAGGCCACGCCCACTTTGACCCCTCGGTACTCCATTCTATGGTTGGCCTCAGGATTGGCCACAGATGGGACCCATCAAATTTCGTATAAATCGGATGAGCCGTTCATGAGATATAAACTATTTTTTAGTTGTAGCGCCCCCTAGTGACCAATTTTCGTAAATCGCATGGGGTACCTCCAGAGGGTCATGGCAAAGAAAAATCTAAAGTTTGGGGTTGATAGCATTTATTTTGGCTGAGATATGGCAACGTTGGTGTTTTCATAGTTAGCTACACAAATTTGTTTGTGCGTTATATGCGCAATTTTTATCATATAAACATTCTTTCCATAACATGTTCTCAGGTCAGTCTGGAGATGCTAGGGTCCAAGTTTCGTGCAGATCGGTCGCACGGTCTAGGAGGAGTTCGAAAAAGTAGGTTTTTGATAAATCGCGATTTTTCACGCATAAAAGTCTAGGCGGTAATGGGCGTGGCCTATATCACGTCATTCAGTTGGGTCCAGGGAACGCGTAGATGTACAGTTTTTAAATGTTAGTTGTACGGTGTTGGAGTTATAGGGCCAAACGCGTTTGTGTCTGCTATAGCGCCACCTAGTGGTGGCTGAGGTCCTTGCGGGGTTCTGGACCAGTACTGAAAATGGCATCTCCCCACCATGTACGGTTTAGGCTGCAGTCGGAGTTTTAGGCGGAGAAGAATAATAATAATAATAATAATAATAAGTAAGAAAAATTCTTAGAAAAACAATAGGGTTCCACGCTCCGTTGGAGCTGTGAACCGCGATGCCTTGCATTACGCGGTTCCCATGCCCCCTCGGGCTTGGACCCCTAATAATAATAAGTAAGAAGAAAAATTCTTAGAAAAACAATAGGGTTCCACAGCCCTGCTGTGCGAACGGTCTAGCTATTGCTACCGCCGCTTCTTGCAGACTCGGGCTTGGACCCCTAAAAATAAGTAAGAAGAAAAATCCTTAGAAAAACAATAGGGTTCCACGCTCCGTTGGAGCTGTGAACCGCGATGCCTTGCATTACGCGGTTCCCATGCCCCCTCGGACTTGGACCCCTAATAAGTAAGAAGAATAATCCTTAGAAAAACAATAGGGTTCCACAGCCCTGCTGTGCGAACGGCGTAGCTATTGCTACCGCCGCTTCTTGCAGACTCGGGCTTGGACCCCTAAAAATAAAAATCTTTAGAAAAACAATAGGGTTCCACAGCCCTGCTGTGCGAACGGCGTAGCTATTGCTACCGCCGCTTCTTGCAGACTCGGGCTTGGACCCCTAATAAAAATAAAAATAAAAACAAAAATCCTTAGAAAAACAATAGGGTTCCACAGCCCTGCTGTGCGAACGGCGTAGCTTTGCTACCGCCAGTTCTTGCAGACTCGGGCTTGGACCCCTAATAATCCTTAGAAAAACAATAGGGTTCCACAGCCCTGCTGTGCGAACGGCGTAGCTTTGCTACCGCCAGTTCTTGCAGACTCGGGCTTGGACCCCTAATAATGTGTCTGAATATAACATTTTTATAAAATTTATATTTTTCAATATACACAAGATGGCACCCATACAGAGAGGAACGGGACAGAGAGAGAAGAAAGGAGTGACAGGGCAATATGGTGAAGTTAAGGTAAAGTGGGACACTTTTTGGTTGCAATCTCAGATCCTCACAGCGTTGGACTTCATTCATTTCCATTGCTGGCTGTCGAGTAACTTCTGAGGTAAGTTGATTAAATAGTTAGCTACCTCTTTTGTGTGAACTGTCTGTATTGCATATACTGATCTTCATTTGTATGTGCACAGCGTAATTATATATATTTTTAGCTTGGTAGACGACCGATTGTCTGCTAGGTTGTTAGATCGTTTGCTAGTTTGTTAGCTTGACTTCGCCAGCTGTGAAGGTATCTCCAGCGTTAAGTTGATTAAATAGGTACCTCTTTTGAATTGTCAACTCTCCATATTATATCAGAGGCCCTTTGCATATACTGATCTTTATTTGTATGTGCACAGCGTAATTATATATATTTTTAGCTTGGTAGACGACTGATTGCCTGCTAGGTTGTTAGCTCGTTTGCTAGTTTGTTAGCTTGACTTCGCCAGCTGTGAAGGTATCTCCAGGGGTAAGTTGATTAAATAGGTACTTCTTTTGAATTGTCAACTCTCTATATTTTATCAGAGGCCCTTTATGATGCATATACCCATCTTTATTTGTATGTGCACAGCGTTATTAGCTATATACGACCAATTGCCTGCTAGTTTGTTAGCTCGACTTCGCCAGCTGTTAGGGTACTGCTACACCAACAATTACAAAGTTCAGTAGTGAATCTATGACAACTTTTATTTAGTTAGTTATTGATGTTGGATTACTAGGATCATTAAGGTTGATTAAGGACGGGTTTTATTTAGGTTTTATCTGCTGAACCTGACAGTGTTAGCTAGTCAGCTGAGTACTGTGTGTCTGATGCTATAGCTAGCTAGTAGAAATAAGGTTGCATTTGTTTAATTATACCCTTGAAAGGGGTGTTGGATTACATGTATGAATAAAAATTATTCCACACAAAAATATCAGTAAGTGACATAAGACAATGACATATGTTTAAATTTTAAAAAGTATTAAGGAAAATTTCAGTTGTGTTTTTTCACTGTTGACTGTTAGCCTAACTTTTTCAACAGTTTTTTTAAGTTCAATAATTGCAACATATTTCCAGAAGTCAATAAGTAACCATTAAATTATTGTGATTTCAATATTGACCGAAATAATTCTGATCATATTTATTTCCATACTCGAGCAGCCCTAGCTGGTGCTGACAACGGCTGCTGCTAGTGGCGGCTGCTGGCTGCGGCTGCTGGTGGCGACTGCTGGTGGTGACCGATGGTGGCGACTGCTGGTAGTAGCTGCTGGTAGTGGCTGCTGGTGGCGACTGCTGGTGGCAACTGCTGGTAGTAGCTGCTGGTAGTGGCTGCTGGTGGCGACTGCTGGTGGCAACTGCTGGTGGCAACTGCTGTTGGCGACTGCTGGCTGCTAAAATAAGAGGCGACTGGAGGCTGCAGACGGTGTCCTGGGAATGGAGAAGCCAAATACATCCATGGCAACCAGTAAGGTGTTTGGCAGTGGCCTAGATGTTATGACCTTAGGTGAGGAAGTCTGCTGTCTTGAAATTGCCTTCTTAGTCTGACTTGCTGCCAAGGTACCCCTAATGTTTACCTTCCTCTCAGCACTGATGCACTTTGATTGACTCCTTAACCTCAGCCTGATATATGTTGTCAGGATTTTATTTTTTCAGCTCATGGCATGAGGGAAGGTTGCTGTCCAGACTCAGGGCCTCTCTTTCCAGCTGTGCCACTGCATTGGAGGATTCCATGAGGGAATCACTCGTCTGCAAACGGAACAGCTGCTCCACGTCCTGCAGGAGAGTGAACACCTCATCAGATGGCCGGTATAATGCACCCCTTTTAAATTCTTTTAACTGTAGTAAAACAGCTCTCTCACTTGCGGTGTTGGTGACTTTTTCAACCAGTGCACACTGGCATTCTTTACAGAGTGAGAAACTGATGACCCTCTTTACTATGTATCCTGCCAGGTGGTAGAGGACACAGGACTTGGTCTTTGTCAAGTCAGGTGGTGATGGGTATACTAGCTGCTCAACTCTCACAACCTCATAAGCACTGCAGCTGCTGTTCTGGGTGTCCAGGAAGTCCGCCAAGTGGTCTGATGCATCATCCAGGTAACTGCCAGTATATGTTGTCGAGAGGAACTAGAAATGGCTAGGCTCCAGGACATCTCTGGACAGATTGGGTGCCAGCTTAAGTGCCATGCCCTCTTGGAAGGACACCAGATCCTTTAAGGGGGCAACAGAGACCTCACTGGACGCCAGCTGCTCCTTTTCCACCACATCCTGTGGTATGGTGATGATGGGAACACGGATAATGGCACCCTTCAAGTTCTTGACGAGATAAGGAACGTCAGGCATGAAATAGAGGCGCTAGTTTGGCTCAACAGGATGCTGGATCCATGGCTTGTCATAGGTCACCCCAAAGGACTTCCACATTGCTCTATTGGGGCTCCCCATGTCTGTGGTGATGTAAAGCACCTGAAGCCCTACAGACGCCGCCGCTTCAACAATGCTGACTATGATGGGCCGGTAAACTGCGCCATTGGTAGAATTGCCGCTATAGTAGTAATCCACAACTTGTTTCCACCGTGTTGTAGCTCCAGCCAGCATAAACACCAGTGCATGCGTCGCTTGT
The DNA here is from genome assembly GCA_025617405.1 of Perca schrenkii. NCBI lineage: Eukaryota > Metazoa > Chordata > Actinopteri > Perciformes > Percidae > Perca > Perca schrenkii. Next base: position 7,609,158 of record CM046804.1, read on the forward strand.
CCTTTGTGGTCAGGTTGCGTGATATTGCCAAATAGCCTCCCTGTTCCCATGTGGAGCTCAATGCCTGGAGTAATGGACATCTCATCAAAGGAGAGCACACACTCTCTCTCCATTTCACTCATACCACCTCCCTTCAGCCTCAGCATCTCAAACACTTCTCCCAAAACTCCTGGTTCCAGCTTTACATGCTGCATCCCCTTTGCAGTGTGCGGATGTTAGGCAGTGGACTCTGCATTTGCTGGAGGGTTTTATAACCAGTGGTGCCAGCGGTAATTCTTATCTGTATTGCTTTTTTAATTGTCTCCTTTCCCCACCGTATTACTTTCTTCTTTTCCTGTCCGAAGGCTCTAATTTGATCTCTGTTAAACATTTGTGTGAACTAAATTGTTCCTCTTTCTTAGTGCCAAATTAATTCTTTTTTGTTGTGCAAGTGCCCACTCTGCTCTCCTTCTCATTAATTTCTCCATTTTGAGTTGCCTTATTAGGTCCTCCATGGTCGCCCTATCAGTCCCTGGCAGTCTGGTCCCTGGAGCACCTGGCCCTAGCAAAGTTGTTTTTTCATTACTCGCCCCTGACTGACTGGCCCTCGGCTCACACATCCCTGGCAAAACTACTGGCAAAGTGGTTTCTTCATCGCTCTCTCTGTCTCCTGTCATGTCCCTTTCATTGCCCTCCACCTCAGTTTCTCCCTCAATCTCTGTAACAATAACAAGGTCATGTTGCTGTTATATATATTTTGCCTTTGCACCTACTGTCATCTCCAATGTAAGGGTACACTACACTCCTATAGAAAAGAAATTAAAGCAAAACATTACTGTAATGTGAATCAAATCATCCAACACAATCAGAAACCAATACAATTTATAAGTTCATCTACTGGCAATGGTTAATTAGGTAGAAATTTGTAGATTATCTATATTTCTGTATGCAAATCCTCAGAAAAATCCCAGATCTCTGGTTGTTTTGAAGCTGGATGTATGAATATGAACAATGTAATAATCTCATTAGGAGTGTAGTCTATCCTTGAATTACATGAAATGGGGAATATTGTTAGCTACATGTATCATACCAAAGTTTAATTTGGCGTAATATGTGTGGTCCGTTGTACTTTGGATTGGTGCTGGAGGCACCCTCCCAGAAGGGGGTTTCCTCCTCTTCGGCTTAGGCCCATGAATGAATATTGTTGGAACAGCACCTGGACTCAACTTCAACTTGCCTCCTGTTTTTGTGGCAGTGAATTGGTCATCTTCAAAGTGTACCTGTAGGTAGGCTTGTTAGATCAGTTTCCATTGCACTTCAAATATCAAAGTCATAATTCTCTACACTTACTACAATATGATGCTCTTTGAAATGCTAGCAGGTGATGTCACCTCTGTGAACATTACTTACATGACATAGTTTTCGACTGTTGCTGGCCCCTGTCATTTGCAGATTTTGACGGCTGACCAATGCCATCCATCTCTTCAGGCGCTCTTGGTCCTTGGGGAAGCCATACATTCGGTAACCCTTCTCGGACCGATTGGAGCATCCAAACGCTGCAAAGCCAACCATGGTATGATATGGGATTAGTTCTGTGACTTTAATTCCAAGCAAAACTTCTCAAGTATCAAATAAAAAACACTAACTCAAGCAAAAAAATTGTTACCTCAAAGGTAAAAATTAAAACTTGCAAACAAAACATTTGTGTAGTTGTAAACTATTGGTCTTTTGTTTGATATTATGTCCTTTTGTTTACAGTTCCCTCTGCTTCTTTCTCAATGATCAGTCTTTTGCTCTCTCCATCACGTTTGCAGTCATGCTCCCAGCTTTCTCCTTTGCGCTCCCTGAGTTTTTGCTTGCGATTCTGACACAAATATCTCGCGTGGGCGGGTCTTACAGGGGTGCGTCCCCATTGGCTAATGAGTGTTAAGGGAAAGTTCAGGGAAAGTTTGAGTGACAGCTCAGCGTCAGTGCAGGTAAACTAACGTAGACTCAGAGTCTGGTCTGGAGGACACACAAGCCACTCCTCAGGGGATTACTACAAGATTAATAAAATGTAAGTGTTGATCATATATATATATTATCTGTGATCTACGTTGCAAACATGGTTACTAGACATTTGTTGTTTCGTTGTGTTAATTTATTAGCTAGCTAGCTAGTAAAGCTTTTTTAAGTTAGCATTTAACGTTAGCTATACTGCTAACGTTATCTAAAACTTGTAGCCACCGGCTACCTTCTGAGCTAATTTACCATGGGAATCATGTATTCTTCCTGAGGCCTTACTCAATGGAGCTGTATTAATTATCGTCTTCTCTCTGTAGAGACCTGCAGGACCCGAGCAGAGCTACGATGCTCTCCCAGGTAACCTTAGGTTGGTAACGTAGCTATATTATGGTCTATTAGGAAAAATTATTATCCAGCTACTAATTGTTGTGGTTGCTATTGGCCTGATAATACACAATGCTAGGGTATTGGTTGAGTTGTACAATGTAGAAGCTGTGAATGTAATGTATTATATCTAGAGGTCGACACATACTGTACAGTACAAATGCAGTGTTAGCACTGCTTAACTGGTTCATCTTTATAGTTTTGTGCTCATCTGTACTTTCAGCCAGGTCTCACGGCAGGTCGTTATATAGTTACGTTATTTTAATCTATTAAGTCGTGGACAGGTTACGTATAAGCCTTTTCAAGCATATTTCGTGATCCCAGAACGCTGACGGTAGCGAGTAATATTGATAATGCGAAAGTCCGCGTAGGGAGGTTGGTCGGGGTGGTGGATGGGTCAGAGTGGATGGGTCAGAAAACACAGGACTTTCACCCCGGAGACCGGGGATCGCGTCCTGCGTTTTGCAGTACCTTTGTCCCGCGTGTTGCAGTTCCTGTGTCAGTGTGTCCTGCGTGTTACTTTTACTTTCCCCATTCTTTTTTTTTCCTAACCACAACCATCCAGTTATTGTGGCGTTTCATTTCCCCGTTGTGGCGTTTCATTTCCCCGTTGTTGTGTGCCCCTGCGCCCGTGGATCGCGTCATGCGAGTGGCGGCCCGCGAGTGGCGGCCCGTCCCGTTCCGTTGTTGTGGCCGGCGTGTGGCGCCTCATTTCCCCATTGTCGCCTCCCCCAGAGCAGAATCGCATCCTGCAAGTGGTGGCCCGCTAGTGGCAGCCCGTCCCGTTGTTTTGGCCGGCGTGTGGCGCTTCATTTCCCCGTTGTCGCGTTCGAAAAGCGTCACCTGTACACGTTCAAAAGTCGTTGCATATACACGAAAAAACGTTCAAAATAAGTCGCATATACACGAAAAAAACGTCAAAATCGTAACCTGTACACAAATTTAAGAATCAAAATAACGTGACTATTACACAACCTGGTGTGAGACCGGGTTGGTACTTTCCTAGTTATGACAAAGACTGGCTATCCTAACTCTAATTACATGTCTTGTTGCATTTGCAAGCAGGTCAGCATAAGGAAAATGTTCATAGTATTTTTAAAGCCTACACATTTGCTAATGGCTACTTAAAAGCAAGTTATTTTAATTGTAAATCACACAAACTTGGAAGCTTCAGTTATCAGTAAGAACTTTGTTACCATTTGATTTGTGTAAGATACTTTGTTATAATTTTCTATCACAGCTCACATCAGGCAGCAGGCAGACCAACCAGGAGGATGTGGGAGCAGCAGAGGGAGAGGAGCCTTCGGTCTCTGTGTGGAGGAAACACTGTGTGCGAAGGCTTCAAACAGCCAGGGTATAGACCAATAGCGTAAGAATTGCTCATATTTTGCTCAGATACTCAAGTAACACTTACAATATACAATATTCTTAAGTTTTCATTGGTGTACTTGTAGTTTCTTAGTCCATTGTATGTCAATATATCCTACTACAGTATACGTTCCTGTAATTTAATTTGTGTTTACATTGTCTTACTGTAATTATATTTTAAAATGCACATAATATATTAAAACATTTTTTACATTCACCCTTGTCTGTTTGGTTCATTATATACAACAGGAAATAAGGTTGAGACTATTATAATTCCTTATTTTTAGTCCAATATAAAACTTTACATACATAATGGATATTTGAACATATTTTGCTGGGGCCCCGGTGGTAGAAGAAGCTGGAACTCAGTGTCAGTCATTATTTGCAGTACATCACAGTTAAGGGTCAGTTTTTCATCACCAACAATACACAAACATACTGAGTAATTGGGTTATGTATATATTTAACATATTCAGTTTCACCTAAGGCAAGCTGTATTTCTCTGCTGAATTGTGTCTGCAACAACACTTCTGAGGGTGGTGCAGGAATATCACACACAACTCCTGGAATAAATCATTGTAATAAAGCCTGCACTCTAGAAAAATTTTTTCTAACTTTCCTGAACACTACTGGAACACTTATTTCTTGAATATTATTGATCACACTTTCTAGATTCCTACCTCCACGTTGACTACATGTGTAAAGTAAAATACGGCCAGCCACCCGGACACATGCACATCACATCAAACCATAAGGATCACTAAGCAAAGTATTTGTCAAGGGCCTTGTGTGTTAGTTAAAGTACATAGTGTGGACAGTAGTAACACTATGCATTAATTCTAAATATTGTTGACATTTACAGTGCTAAAAAAATACGTCCGTTATCTGCCATCTTAAGGTAGTGCAAAGAAAGAAGAAGCAGTGTGTACAGATGGAACATTATCTAATGTATGTGTCGAACTCTATAATATTACATTCACAGCTTCTACATTGTACAACTTAACCAATACCCTAGCATTGTGTATTATCAGGCCAATAGCAACCACAACAATTAGTAGTTAGCTGGATAATAATTTTTCCTAATAGACCATAATATAGCTACGTTACTAACCTAAGGTAACCTGGGAGAGCATCGTAGCTCTGCTCGGGTCCTGCAGGTCTCTACAGAGAGAAGACGATAATTAATTAATTATCGACTCAATGGAGCTGTATTAATACAGCTCCACTGAGTAAGGCCTCAGGAAGAATACATGATTCCCATGGTAAATTAGCTCAGTAAGGTAGCCGGTGGCTACAAGTTTTAGATAACATTAGCAGTATAGCTAACGTTAAATGCTAACTTAAAAAAGCTTTACTAGCTAGCTAGCTAGTAACTTAACACAACGAAACAACAAATGTCTAGTAACCATGCTTGCAACGTAGATCACAGATAATATATATATATGATCAATACTTAGACTTTATTAATCTTGTAGTAATCCCCTGTGGAGTGGCTTGTGTGTCCTCCAGACCAGACTCTGTCTCTAACTTAGTTTATCTGCACTGAGGCTGAGCTGTCACTCAAACTTTCCCTTAACTTTCCCTTAACACTCATTAGCCAATGGGGACGCACCCCTGTAAGACCCGCCCACGCGAGATATTTGTGTCAGAATCGCAAGCAAAAACTCAGGGAGCGCAAAGGAGAAAGCTGGGAGCATGACTGCAAACGTGATGGAGAGAGCAAAAGACTGATCATTGAGAAAGAAGCAGAGGGAACTGTAAACAAAAGGACATAATATCAAACAAATAAAAGACCAATAGTTTACAACTACACAAATGTTTTGTTTGCAAGTTTTAAGTTTTACCTTTGAGGTGACAATTTTTTTGCTTGAGTTAGTGTGTTTTGTTTGATACTTGAGAAGTTTTGCTTGGAGTTAAAGACACAAAACTAATCCCATAGTATGACAACTGATCTATAAAATTTTAGTTGTAACCAATGACACCAATGAACATCACAGAGAGCGGGTGACAACTTTTCCTCAACCACTTATGCCCTCTGACTTTTGAGAAGAGGTCAGAGTTCATGACCAAACGAGGATCCTCCCTCTCTCTCTCTTTCTCTCTCTCTCTCTCTCCTCAACCACTTTTGAATTTCCTCTGTGGTAATGGCATAAAGTATAGTATTTTTATGATGTTATTATAATATGTTGGGAATGGTTTGCCCTAAGTATATAGTGCCACCTGCTGTGTCCTTTGATGGAGCTGTTCTCGCCCTATTTCAAATCAACTGCTTTTTAGTGTCCAGGACACATGAAGATGATGTCTCCACAGTATGCGTTGTCGAGAGGAACTTCCCTACAGATCTTGCTGAACCTCCAATATTGTTGTCGTGGCCATCACAGGTTCCCCCCAAATGGCTAGGATGCTTGTTCTTAATACTTGTTTACACATTTGTTGTTCTCTTTCTTGTTCACACTTACTGTACGTTTGCTTTGCTGTTGTTTATTAATCACGTATACTATTCTTCCCTGTTCCTTCACTTTGTTCTTGTTTTTCAAGTAAGATGCACAGCACACCTGACTAACATTGTTTTTATTATCTCTATTTTGTTGTTCTTATTTATACTTGTTCCCACTTGTTTTTTGTTCCACAAAACTCAGCCTGATATATGTGGAGAGGATTTTTTTTCTTCAAAACATTCAGCATCTCAAACACTTCCCCAAAAACTCCTGGCTCCAGCTTTACATGCTGCATCCTCCTTTGCAGTGTGTGGATGTTAGGCTGTTGTTACGATGTTAGGAATCGGCATTTGCTGGAGGATTTTATAACCAGTGGTGCCAGCAGTAAACCTTATTTGTATTGCTTTTTTTTAATTGTCTCCTTTCCCCACCGTATTCCTCTCTTTTCCTGTACTTGTTCTTGTTCTCTCACTCATTGTTCAATAAAAAAATACATTTCATTCATTCATCCAAGTGTAATGAGTTGTTATTGTTATATTTGATAGTAAGATATGGCTTAGTCTTAAAATGATCATGGTTGTGTGGTCAACTCCTGCCTCATCAGAAGAAGTGGGCTGGACACTAAATGCTGAATGGACTGTTGCTACTCTGCTTTCTCAATCGCTCTCTGACCACGGGTAAGTGAATCGGAGCAAAATCAAGGAAAATACAATAGTCCAGATGTGCAAAAAATAACATCTTTATTCTTCTTTGATTTAAAAACAGATGTAGTAAGGTTAAGGTTAAGCCGCTAAAGACAGTAGCCTAGTGCTACCCATGCTAACAAGGACGTGAAGCTTTCCCTCCAAAACTTAAAAACTTATCTATACATAGCTTTCAGTTGTCACCCTACCAAATGTAAAACTGACATTTACAAAATATGCAATAATGCAATAACAATCAAACAAGTGCATGGGTATGTGTTTTTATTTATATTTACCATTCAATATCGCAATCGCTGCTGTCAGTCCCATAGTAGAACATGACAGCGCTGCATGTGTTTGGAACTATACAGGCTTACATGAACCACGTGACCACCCTATGGAGGAAATATTTATTCATAATTCAAATTGAAAGTCCAAAAGAGGAGGAGGAGCAGACACTCCCCTCTGCTTCCTCCACTTCCTCCACCACTGCAGCAGCTGGGTTTTCCATGAGGTCTGGTCTCCGTGACCTCAAGCTGCTAGCATGCCACACCTTGACCGCTGGGCTTGGGTCAAAATCCTTTATTGACGGAGAGGACAGATGGACCATGAGCAGTTCAGACAGTGTCTCACACTTGAGACTAGAACGCCAGTCAGTCTTCACCATCTTCATCACATTAAACTCACGCTCACAGTCCGCTGTGGATGCTGGCATGCATAACACCAGATCCACAAGGTCCAGGATGTCAGGGCACGATCCTCTCAGCTTCCGGTTGGCTTCAGACCAGGTGAGTCTCTCCAAGGTCATTGGCTCCTTGTAGAGATAGGACTTGACAATGGTCCACTGGTCTTGGATCAGATCAACATCAACTCCAGCAGAGATCAATACTGGCCTGAAGTGATCTATGAGCCTCTCCACCTCTGAATCGCCATAGTCTGAAATTATATGAAAAGAGGAAGTTTTTACTATAAGTTTTTGTTAATGTTGCAAGACAAGATCAAAATTTTGACTATTTGACTGAAACATTTACAGTTTGATGGTTCTGATTTTATTGCAGCTAATTGCAACTATTGTTCTAAAGCTCTGTGAATTTGTTGTGTATATACAGTAATACCTGTTCTATTTTTTTATTAAAGATGCTTACCTGCTTTATTTTCATTAGGCCATTGTTGGAAGCTCACTATCTTCGTATTCGTATAAGAGGCCAAGCCAGCCTGGTGGTGAAGCTGCAGACAGATGCTCAACAGTGTGCTCCCCAACAGTCAGCTCCCCCTGCTGTTCATAAGGTGCACCCCTTTCGTTTCAGACCCTTCCACCAGCCTTTGGTCCACACCTCCTCATTTACATTGACATGTGTCAAGTCCAAATCAAAAGCCAATGTTAAATTGAAAATGAAAAGCCAAATATTAAATCCAAATTAAAAGCCAATGTTAAATTGAAAATGAAAAACCAAATATTAAATCAAAATTAAAAGCCAAAGGTAAATTGGAATCAAAAAGCCAAATATTAAATCCAAATGGATAAGGAAATGGAAATATTTCCTCCATACCACCCCGCTAGCTATATCAACGAGTGTCGCAACTCTTATATCTCTTCGGCTCTGTCTGGAACTAATGCAAAAATTGTAAAATTTTAAACTTCACTCTACATTCAATGAATGGAACTTTCATTAAGCCTACATCCTTTTACCACCTTTTAACAACTTCAGTGAACACATACAAGACAGATGAAGTCATCGTCATCCATAAGTCCTTTGTGCTCTCCGCAGGACTCATGATACCACCGTTGGCAGTGGCAGCAAGCCACCCATTCCTCATTGGCCTTTGGGTAGCTGGCATCCCCATAGACCCCCTTGCAACCAGTACAGGGGTCACTTCCCTGAACTGTTTGCAAGGGAGGAACGGCAGCTTTTTGGGGGCGGACACCAGCAGGCTTACGCACTTTGGTTGTTTTTGGTTTCTTTTTGTCTGCTTTGGCCTGGACAAAGTTGAAGTGTTCCTGGCTTGTTAGGTGGTAGCTGGGTGGCCTCGCCATCATCCTCTTCTTTCCCCTCTCTTTTGTGGGGGGCTGGTCCAGTTGTGAGGGTGAAGGCATGGGGCACTGGCCCAGTTGTGAGGGTGGAGGTATGTGCGTCCTCATCAGGCTGGCTGGTTACCACTTCTTCCACACTAAAATAAATGTCCTCCTCTGACAACAGAAGGGTTTCTGATGTTTCCTCAATTACCCTTTCAGATGTTTGGCTTGGCAAGAAAAGGTCAGTTGGAATGACTTCCATGGAGACAGGAAATGTCCCTGAGGCTCGGAAACCTGTAGAAGAGTAATATGCATAATGTAATGATGCAATGTAAATAAGACAGAAATAACAATGATCCACTTACTGCTAATCTTTTTATACAAATAATTCAAGACAACTCATTATTAATAAAAGAGTCAAACCTGCCTGGGAATTCTCAACAGTGGCAGCCTTCTTCCACGCGGGGCTGAACACAGAAAAAAAGAGCTGTTTTGGAAGCTTCTTCCCACCTGTCCTTGTCCACTTGCGTCCCAGTTCCTGCCAGTGGTGTTTCAGGCTTTGAAACAGCGATCTGTCTGCTGGCTGGAGGGCGTGGGTAGTCTGGGGAGGATAGCTCACTACATGGATATTATTTTTCTTCATGAGCTCCAAGAATTCCAGATTGAAGACATGGCTGTTGTGGCCATCTAAGAGCAGGGCATGGGGTCTTGGATCCTCCTTAGGCAGCTGCTGGACAAACCGCTGGCCTCACTCCAGAAACAGCTGGGAGTTTATTCAGCCATTATCTGACACACGGATAATTGCTTTTTTCTGGTCGTTCCTCAAGCCACTCTGCCCTTAGCCTCTTTCCCTTAAAAATTACCATTGTGGGGGTGTAAGTCCCAACCGCATTGAAACCAGCCAGGACTGTTGTCCTTTTCCTTTTTCCCCTGATGTTACCTGGAAGCAGGACTTGCCAGTCACCCCAACAACCTTTTTTGAGATGAAATGGTCCTGCAGTCTGGATTCATCGCAGTTCCACAGGTGAGATGGCATCTCCTGGATCTGTAGGCGGTGGAGGAGTGACGTGTAGGTCTGAAACCATTGCTCAACTACTGTGAGATTCATCCCAGAGGCCCTTGCAGCTGAGAGTGATTCTGGCTTGCGGAGGCTCAGGTTTGGATTCCTTTTCATGAACCCCTCAAACCAGTAGTGACAGTTAAGATTACAGAAAAGAGAATGGGGAGATAATTCTTAGATCTTCTGCTGCTGCACAATGGCCATTGAACGTCCTCGCCGTCCCCGGAGATTCCCCCAGCAATCCCCACCCACACCCGTCTCTCAGCCTTGTTGAGTAACTTTACAACCATGGTTACAAAAAAATAAAACTTTAGCCACTGGCTAATGTTAGCTTGCTTGCTAACTAACAAGCTAGCTGTTCAGCTACCAATACAAATCAAATCAAGAAAAACATAATTATGTTGGAGAAACTGCAGCTATTTTATAAGAATGAAATGAATAAATGTTACTTAACGTAACGTGAATAAACTTGAATGGGTAAACTCGTCCGGGTCATCGGCGATGGTGTTTAACAATAAAAACTACAACTCCTATAATTCCACGCAACTTCCCAACGTCATCAAAAGTCTGCGTTTACCATCCATTGTTTTGATTGAGAGACCCCTAGCAGCAGAAAGTTACATATTGTACTTTTTTTTTATCAAAAAGCCACCCACTAAAGCTTTAATGGTGCTGATGCTGAACCATGCTGGTATGTACATGTTTTTAAGGGGAGTGCAAGGAGGGGTGGTCTGGGTCTCAACATTTTAGGGCTGATTTTTTTACCCCAGTCCAGCCCTGGAGAAATAAATGAAGGCTCCTCTTTCAGATTGTGTACAGTAAATGGTGCCCTGGAGCACGGCAGAATAACTTGCTCTGGTTTATTGCCATTTCTTTAAACCAATCACAATTGTCATGGGCGGAGCTAAGCTCTGCATGGAGCCGCTGCAAAATAGCCTCGGGAAGGAACTTGTTTTGGTGGAATGTGTATGTTCAAAAGTCGTTTTAGTCATGCAACAGAAAATTGAGATTGGACAGATAGTCTTGGTAACTGTCTGGATTTACCCTGCAGGTATCTGGGGAGCAGTTAATCATAGTCCTGATAAATGATAAATGTGTACTGCGTCTAAACGGTTTGTGCTATTTGTGGATGCTGTTCCTGGAGAGTAATGTTGGATCTGAAATAATTCAGAGATTAATGAACTGACCGCTGTAGCGGGTAATGGCACAGAAGGCCTACCCATAAAATGCACCAACTTCACTGATAGCGATACTGAATCTCACTCCAAACTAAACTGAAAGTTTTAGCAACACAATGATAGTGGTAACATGCTTATGTTCAGCAGGTACATATAAATATGTACTATATAATGTTTCTTTTACCTGTTTGTTACATGAACAGCAATGTATAACTTAGAAAAATCAATTAAGAAAATTGCTATATAAATAAAATATCCTGTATTTTCATGGTTGTGATAATAATAATAATAATAATAATAATAATAATAATAATAATAATAATAATAACAATATAACTTTATTTGTATAGCACCTGTAAAAACAATAGTTTACAAAGTGCGTTGGCAGGGGTAACAAAAGTACATACAAAACAATACACATATAAACACGTCAAATCAATACATATACATATGTACATATTTTAATAGTGAAAAACAGAAGATGGGGCAGTTTTAAAGGATGAAAAAATGACAATTCAATAAACCAAATTAAATTAACAGACGGTTTAAAAAGACAGCATCACGTAAAAGCAAGTCTATAAAAATGTGTTTAGAAGTGATTTAAAAGAAGTCACTGATTCAGCAAGCCTTAACTCCTCGGACAGGTCGTTCCAAAGCCGAGGCGCCCTGATGGAGAAGGCACGGTCACCTATGGTTTTGAGCCTCAACAACAGTTAGAAGGGATCGCCCGATGATCTAAGGCTGCGAACAGGCTCGTATGGGCTTAGCATAAGATGTATGATGTATGATAAGATGGCCCAAATTCTCTGGGTGGGCAAAGTAGAGAAAGGGGAGGTAACCTTGCTCCTTATGACCTCATAAGGAGTAGAAAGTGGCATGAAAAGAAAAGACTCAGTAATGTACAAGCGCCTCAAATTTGTACTTAAGTACAGTACTTGAGTAAATGTACTTAGTTACATTCCACCACTGGATAGGAGTGATGTGATGTCTTCTGTTAAAACTGGTGGTCGGCCTGGCTGCTGAGTTCTGGACCAGCTGGAGGCGGGAGAGTAACTTGTTGTTGATGCCGGTTAAAAGAGAGTTGAAGTAATCTAGACAGGAAAATATGAGGGCATTAACTACTCATTGAAGATCGGGCTGTGACAATATGTTTTTAAGTTTTGGAGATGGTTCTGATATGATGCAGCTTAGCAGTAAACGGTTTGTGGAGCAGCTCTTCATGACTGTCTCATTGCATCACCAAGCTATTCTATTTCACATTCTGACACCAGCTGTGAAATCAATAACATTCCCAGATGAGTTAACTTTGTATGTAAGCAATAATTTCCTCAGAGCTTTTCAAGTGCTAGATATGGGACTAATGTCTCCCTCACTGTGTGCCTGTCTGCTTTCCTGTTCTGTCCCAGTTTCTCTGTGTGGGTTTTTGTTTGTGCACAGATGAGCACAGATGTTGAAAATGTCACAAACCTTTCTGTGGAATGGAGAGAAAATTTGACCAAATTGAGGGAAAGCTGTTAAGATGAAAGGACTGGATAGGTAATCATGTTTAATTTCACTAATGAGGCTCTTCACCAGCAATGTTATGTAGGGCATAAAGCGCCTGGGAATGCATGAATATAAAGGGGGAAAAAACAATCCTGGGTAGAGCAGAAATGAGGCCACTGAATATTTCATTTTAATTGCAATTTTGTCTTTGAAATCTAAGTCTTACAAATCAGAAATCAGTGCCAGATACTTAATATTAGTCATCAAGGGAATTTTAAATGCTTAATTTTACATAAGTGGAAGATGGACTATAAATGGCCTAAAAAAAAATATTTGTACTTGAACTACCTAAATATTATTTAACAAAATTACAAATAAAACATACTGCTCATTCAAGATTCTTTATGCTAAAACAATGCTTACAGCACATATTTGATTTTGTACAGTTCTCCAAAACTTGTTTCATGTGATAACTGCCCAAAGACAGGGTGGGCTTCCATTAAATCAAACCTGCAGCCATTCCTACTGTCTGAGTGTAAGGTAACAGCCCTCTGCAAAGACAGAAAGTTTTTTTTTTTTTTTTTTAAGATTATTTTTTGGGGGCTTTTCCCTTTATTTGATAGTGGATAGACAGGAAAGGTGGGAGAGAGATGGGGGATGACACGCAGCAAAGAGCCACAGGTCGGACTCGAACCCGGGCCGCTGCAAAGGACTCAGCCTACATGGGGCGCACGCTCTTACTGGATGAGCTAGAGGTCGCCCCACAAAGACAGAAACTTGATCATAAATAACATGGTACTGCTCAGACATAGGGCTCTCTGCTTGTGCGGTAATAAACAGTAAAACACAGAGAACAAGACAGAGAGAGATATATAATATAAGCACGTTAAGGTGATGATAAAAATGCCATTATAATTGTGCACAATACAGACATCCAGACCTTTTATTTACGAAGTAGTTATTGCTGCCTTTGAAAGCAGCAACTCTGCTGCATTCTGAGTGCTCTCTGCCTCTTTATGAGAAATGTATAAAGTTGTCTTAAAGAAACACTATGTAACTTGTAGCCCTACACGTTGTCTCATTGGAACTACAGCTACAGCTGAAAGTTCAACACAGTCTCACTCCCTACTCGTCAAATGTATCACGTGTGGTCAAGGACCCCTGGCGTTAAGTTTCAACGAAATAGGGGTACCCATTGCGTTATTTTTCGACAGGGGGGGTCCGTCAGATAGACATTCACCTTAATCCCTCACCGTCGGATATCGACGAAAGAAAAAACACGCCCCGCCTTAACTCGAAATCTGTGACAGTTTTATTATTGGTATTTTTAGCCCAATAACCGCTGTTTTAATCAACATTATTAACGAGATATTATCATGGTTTATATGTATTTCTTTTAATGTTATTATTTTGGTCTATTTTGGCCAGGGAAGCTGGGTTGCTTTTTTGTTTATTTATATTTTTTTAACTATAACGTTAGATCTATCAACATTTATTTAGATGTTATCATGGTATTCATTTCTTTATTTTAATAATATTATTTTGGTCTTATTACCGGTGAAATATTACAGTATGCTGTAATACAGAACATTACGATATGATCCGAGCTAGACGCATTCAAAGCCGATATCCCACAATGCAATGCAGGCATTCATTTCAAAGAATTGGGCAGCGATCAGCAGGTCTTAAACGGCAGTATCGCTTCAATGTACATATATATACTCAGTGTTTTTGTCACCAGCAACAACACGTTGCTCAGCTTTGTTCCAGTAAGTTATGTACCATAATAACGTTTAAACGAATCCGCTGAATATTTTGGAAGTGACGTAGTACCTAGACACCCGTTTCAATATAGACTCATACAGTAGCCTACCCTCGGTTACGGTCCTTACGGTCTCGTTCAGTAGCCTGGTGCGCGGTCTCCTTGTGACAGCCTAGCCTAGCTACCATGTAGCAACATTCACTTCTGTAACATTTAACTTAACATAACTACCAAGATAACATGACGTGTATTTGTATGTGATGTACTGTACTTCCCCATCGATAATGTGTGAATTGCCGTGAACACAATCCTCTAAGATGCACCAGAAACAAGGCTTGGTTAATAACTCAAACTTGCCGAGAACCAAGACACCGCTTGATTACATTAGAGTCGGTTGCACGGTTACATTAGACTCGAGCGGGCCGACTGGTTGCACGGTTACAACCGAGACTCGAGCGGCATAGGGTCTAGGCATTAGGCATTAGTAGCTCATTTCCTGATTGATTCTACCACCACCACTCCAGTCCAGTGGAGGCGCTAATGAGCTAGATTACAACACACACAGTAGCAGAAGAATACCAGCTACACAACGGCCAACCATTGACATATATACAATGCCAACACCCGAATGAAGTAAAAGAAAAAAATAAGAGTGAGTCGGTTCATTGACGTATGGCACTCGATTATCCCGGCTCAGTGACACGAGTCGAGTTAATTAACCGGCTCTTCGGTCAGTTCGTCAACACTACAGCGGATAAGAAGATAAAAATACATAATATTCGTAATATTGATGTTTTTGTCTAACGCTGTATTTGAGGATGTAATCAATGAAGATATTAATAATAATAAAATAACAGTTTCATGTATTTGTCTCATGTACTGTTTGCTCGGCCGGCCGGCGGGCAGCGGCAATCTGAAATGGAATGAAGCCCATTCACTGCAGACAGCAGAAACCACAGGAGCCAAACAAGTTCCCCCACCCACACCGGAAGAACTGTGCACAAGCTTTGTGACAGCTTCTGTGCCGTCTCTTATGGGAGTTGTAGTTTTAAAGTATATTGGTATATTTCTCATAATGAGAAGTTGGCAGTGTATAATTTTGGATACACCCTGGTTTTTTTGGGGATAAGGAACACACTGGTGTCATCAGATTTTAAAATTGAATTGTTAAATAGGTGAACATAGCTAATTACCATATTTGACAGTGCTTACAGTGGGTAAACTTTGAAAAACATATCTCCATGATAGCTAAGGTCCAGAGCTTTCTAGAACAGCTGGTCCTATTCTGTTGCTAAATGACAAACCTTCAAAATATGTACTGTGTTCAAGGTTCAGAGGTCAATATTTTAAAGCAGGAGCAATGTATCCTCTTCAGACTGACATATGTTACTGTCGAGGAACCTTACTGTCGAGGTTCAAACTGTTTGCTATAGTCCTACGGCAACGCTTTAATTTTTACATATCATGGAGACCACTTTGCAGGCGATACTTTATTGTCCCCAGAGGGATATTTGCCTTGAGTTCAAATGCTTCACACATAACACTTGTCATATTGTTTTATCATACAGCTGACATTTACTTACAATAAAAAACAACATAAACAAAGTGATATGTATTCAGACTGAAGTACATCACACAGCAACAATCTATTGCTCATCTTTCACAAACAGTGACAAGCGCAACACACAACCATGCATCATATCATGAAGCTATTGCACAACACCCGCAGCCTCAAGTAACATTATTTAAAGTTTTAGTTGAGGTAGGTCCAAATTATGGCTATAGTTTAGAAATGTTAAGTTTACATTGGGGTACCCATATCTTCTGCTAGAGGATAAGAGCTCATACTTAGCATGGAGAATCAAGATAGATCAGACCATATCTATGCTTGCCTGGAGAGACTGGTTTCTATTCCTCTCCACAACATTCATGACAGTCATATTAAAATGCTCTGTAATACAGCCTTGTATAACATAAACCATCTGATTCACCGTGGGTGTCTGCTCTAAATGATAACACACACACTTTGAACAAGGGCCTTCCAGCCAAAGGTGTTGTCCATATGAGCACCAAGGTGCCTATAGGAGCAGAGCCGATGGATTGGTTCATTATTTATGACCTCTGATACCCTCTGACCCATGTCACGACCAACTCCTCAGCTTGTGAAATGGTTGAATGAGATGTGTGAGTTTTGTCTGTGTGCAGTATATAGGCTGAGGTAGAAGTGTGCCAAAAATGCCAAAACACATGTTGTATATGTACACATACCCAAACAAAGCTATATAAATCTTACTCTGTGAAAAAAAACCTCAGCAACAATCTGCATATCCTTTTAATTTCCTGAAAATGCTTCCTAAAACTAGTCCCTTCTTAATTTTGAAAAGGTAGTCTCAGTAAAGGCTACAAAGGTTAGGATGGCTACAAACTGTAACCATGGTGATTGATATGAGGATCATCTTCTGAATATAATAATTAATATGTTATATGTACAGTGGTTACACCGGTTTTGCCCATATTCCAAATATTACTAGGCCCAAACTTGTGTTTTAACAGGACCTTCTCCAGGTTGTTGAAAAACATTCCAACATTTTCCCTGTTAAAACTTGTGCCGCGTGCCATATAGTGGACTCTGGGGAATGGATGGAGAAAGAAAGGTTGGCGTTTAGAGAATCCACTAAACCAATCTGCACTGGCTCAACAAGACTCACTCCAGGCCTGTGGAATCTTGACATGTTGTGCCTCTGCAAACTGGTATGCAAGTTTACAGACCTCTGTGGATGCAAACCCTTATATTAGTATATATCAGATGCCTTTATGAAGTAGTTTTCCACCTGCTTTTCTTTATTATGCTGTATATAGTTCTTTTCCATGCTGTATGTAGTTATTGTATATAGTTATTGTGTGTGTGAATACTGTATATAGGAAATGGGCTCCTTATATCAACATAAGGCCTTAAGTATATTCATTTTAGTCACTTACCAGGAAGCAGTATAGGGTGCCCTTTGACCTAAGTCATGATATGTGAAGTTTGAGGGCCCTATTTAAACGATCTGAAACGCAAGTATCAAACGCGAAACGCAAGTAGCTTTGTGGGCGGGTCCAGGGCGCTGTTGCTATTATGCCGGCGGAATAAATGACTCTTGCGCCCGACGCAAATCTAAAATGGGTTGGTCTGAAGTAGTTAGGTGTGGTTTGGGCGTAACGTGCAATAAACCAATCAGAGCATCATCTCACATTCCCTTTAAGAATAGGCGCACTTGTTCCATGGCGAACTGCTATTATGATGGCGGATTTGCCTGGCGCACGCCAGGAGCGGTTCACAGCTGAGGAGACTGACGTTCTCGTCAGGGCAGTAAAAGAAAGAGAAGTGACATTATATGGGGATGGGAGAAACCCACCCAAATTAGCTTCCGTTAAACAGGCGTGGGAAGAAATTGCCACAATTGTTTCCACGGCTGGCTTCCTTAGGACATCGCACCAGTGCCGCAAGCGCTACAACGATGTCAGAAGTCCAAGCTTGCTGGCAACAAACGGACACAAGGTACAACTGGAGGTGGATCTGCCTCTACTCAGGACCTGACGCCAGCAGAGGACATCGCTGCGTCCACCCTCACCGCTGAAAGCGTTCAGGGATTTGGAGGCTTGGAAATAGGCACCCAACCCAATACAGCTGTTCAACCCCAAGGTACACTTATAAATCTAGTTCACATACAAAGAGTTTTATCATGAAATTATTTTTTAATCATTATTGACATGAAATAAATACACACACCAAAAATAAATAACAGCCTACAATAAATCAAAACAATGTAACGCAGCTTCGCAGGAAGAAGACCCTGGCCTCGGGAGCAGTGCGCACGGGCCAGCTGAGGAGGGAGCAGCGCAACCACCAAGGTGCAGAGAAACCAGACCCACTACACGCCGCAGCATCATCCAACCAGAGGCCCACCCGTTCCTGCAGCTCCAGCAAACCGGGTTTGACATGCTGGAGCGGGAGCTGTCTGGGATGCGGCAGAGCATAAACGCCCGTCTTGACCGGGTGGCGATGTTGCTGCGGCCTCCCGGGCGCATCTCCTCAAGTCTGGAGAGGATTGCAGCACCCATGGAGCGTGGGCCTTCAAATGCACCACCTCCTCCTGTTGTGCCTCTTCCTCCTCCTGTTGTGCCTCTTCCTCCTCCTGTTGTGCCACTTCCTCCTCCTGTTGTGCCACTTCCTCCTCCTGTTGTGCCACTTGCTTCTCCCCCCACTCCATCTCCGTGCACCCGCTTCACCAGGAGCAAATCGCGCATTGCCACTCCCGCACCTTGCGTGTCCAATCCCGCCGTGGCGCGCGTCGCATGCCTATGATGAGAGGAGGGAAAAATAAGTAGTTATTCTGTTTAAATCTTCTCAACTTTTCCATCTTTTTTATTGTTTTGTTCAGTTACAGTTTGCTATTGATTTTTGACAAAATGTAAATAAAGAAATGTCACAAAGACATACTCTCCGATGTTTTGGGCTCACTCTCACTGAATCACAAGGTTATGAATGCATGGTGATATTTTAGCAATGTAGTCTAACATTAGACCGAGATTACTTTGCTTATCTCACTATGGACGATGTAGCTCTTCTGTCAGATACGCTCTCCTCTCCCATGCGGCTGCTGCTGCTGGGGCATTTGGGTTAAGTGGCATCGGCACATGCAGTTCAACATATCGTCTCCTTAAGTCCTGTAATATTTCCTCATTTATGTCATTAACACATCCATGATTCATGGAAATTTTGTGTGAAACACAACACGCCACAAAGAATGCTGTGACTTTTTGAGGACTGTACTGTAAATTGCCTCCTGACCTATCCAAACACCTGAAGCGCATTTTCAGTATGCCGAATGTTCGTTCAATTACACTGCGTGTTTGTGTGTGTTTCCGATTATATAGCATTTCACTCCCTTATAAATGGTGTCATCAGCCACCTCTTTAACGGATAGCCGTTGTCCCCTAACAGCCACCCATCCAAGGGGGGATTCCCCTCGAAGATGGCAGGAATGGCAGAGTTTGCCAGTATAAATGAGTCGTGGCTTGAGCCAGGGTAATTCGCAAAAACATGCGTGATTTTACAAGTAGCATCGCAAATCACTTGGATGTTGATCGAATGGGTTCCCTTGCGGTTGATGTATATCAGTGCGTTTTCTGATGGGGCACGTAGCTGCACATGGGTGCAGTCTATAGCACCAAGGACCCCAGGGAACCCATACTTCGCCCAAAACGCCTGCTTCGCTCTTTCCTGGCTGTCAGGTGTGACGGGGAATTGGATGTATTCCCCAGCATGTCGGACTAGACCTGATGTAACTGCATGTATAGCCGAACTTATGGCAGATTGGGAAATGCCTTTAATGGAGCTCAGGGGGTGCTGGAACGACCCAGACACATAGAAATGCAGTGCCGCTGTAACCTTTACTGCAACGGGGAAGGCATATGGACAGGGTGCATCAGTCCCCACCTCACTGAGGGAGAGATAGGTCTGTCTGGGCCAGTAGATCCTCTCCCTCTTGCGTCTTATTCTCTGTCCCAAGACGTACTCCATCTCACTGTGCAATACAAAACTTATGAGCAAGCGCAACTTAACTGGTAAGATGAAGTGTAAGATTTTTAATAAACTTACAGGACAGCAAAGGTGATTTCGCAGTCTTCAGAACTTTGTTCAGGTGTCCTTATATACCTACAGTATGTGTCTTGCCACTATTGGTCAAACAGGTTAGTTTGATCCGTCATCTATTAGCCTGAATAATTTGGGTAAATATGTATACTAGATTTATGCCTATCTTTTTCACATCTTCATGGACACCATAATGATTTCCCTTGTGTGGTAATATTTTTCCTTGTATTTATATATGCTTTGCATAAATAGGAACTGCTTCGTCCGTATAGATGAGAGAAGCAATGTGTATGCGCTTTGTGCGCACACTACATTATGGCCAAGCATGCGCCCTTAAAATAGCATCTGAATAATGCGCCACTGACTTTAAACTAGGTTTTTCCTGGTCAGTGGCGGAATTGTTTTCTGTAACTGCAAAATAACACCAGAGGACGTTTGCGCCGGAACACGCCTCCTCTTTTCGCTGAACCGCCCCCGGGATTGCAAATACATTCCCTAATTTACCGACGTGCGTCTGTGGAGGGAAAAGTCCGCTGTGCGTCGGGTGTAAAATAGGAATGATACATGCGTCGTTGTACAAAGGCAATTGCGCTGAGTGCAAGATAGGGCTCTGAGTGTGTAATGGGTCACCTAAAAGCTGTTCTGATTGACTAGGACAATCTCGACCTAAAATCAGTTTTTAGGGTTTCCCTATTCACAGGGCTAAAACCAGTGGCGGCTCCAGACAATTTTGATTGGGGGGGCAATGAGGGGTCCTAGTCATTTCAAGGGGGGTCTCATGAAAAGCAACAAAAAATACAGTGGACACGGCTAATAACTGCATATTACTGATACTAAACAACAAAAACAACACAGCATATCAACTATTTTGTTTTAAATTAATTAATCAATTGCAGTTTGCAAACAATATGCTCTTTACTTTAATTGCCATAGCCACATCCATGACAGAAAACATATTTACAAAATAGTATCTATTCTCATACTCTCACCACCTTTTGATTGCCCTACTTCTGTCCAGTTTCCCCCTGGCATCTTCTCTGCTCCTCTTACTCTCCAGTCTCCTACTGGCTTCTTCTCTCCTCTCTTCAGTCTCCACAGGTGTGATTTACTGCAACATATGAGTTTATAGTACACATGAATAGGTTACTATTTATGCTAAATACAGCAATACAATAGCAAGAGGTTCACTTCACTCACTTCACTCACCAATATTGACAGCTCTTTTGTCCAGTCTCCTCCTGTCCTCTTCTCTGCTGTCTTACTATCCAGTCTCCTCCTGTCTTTTTATCTGCTCCTCTTACTCTCCAGTCTTCTCCTGTCTTTTTATCTGCTCCTCTTACTCTCCAGTCTCCTCCTTGCATCTTCTCTACTCCTCTTACTCTCCAGTCTCCTCCTGTCTTCTTCTCACCTCTCTTCAGTCTCCACAGGTGTGATTTCCTTCAACAATTGTGTTTATAGCACATTAAATACAGTACAATTTAAACATGTTTAAAATATAATGTAAGGAGTGTACTCACCACTTAAAAGAGAACAATTCGCCTGTTATGATTGGCTGCAAAGCGATCAATAACAATCTACATCCATCTCTTTTGTTCTTCTTGAGCTGATTGCCAGCACAGCAAGATTGCTGGTTCGGACATCGCCACTTTTGTTTCTTAGGTAGGTTTTTAAACGCCGTAAGCAGGAAAAGCTCCTCTCACAAGCAGCTGTTGATACAGGCAGTGTCATGGAGATGCACACACGTTTGTATAAATCAATGAAAGCCTCCTTGTATGGCCTCAATAGAATCAGCAAGTCATGGGTGCTGTTGAGAGAGACCCCATTTTGTTTTTTTCTGACAATGAGGCGTTTCAGTTGATGTAGTTCTGCTGAAAGGTTGTCTTCTAATATGCCATAGTGCCTAGCCATGGGTTGAAGGGCATCTTGGTGCAGGAAGGTCTTGTGTTTGGGATTAATAGCTGCATCTCCTTTCATAACGTGGCAACTGTCAGCAGAGAAGCGCCTATTCAATTCACTGATTAAACGGTCAAGTACTGGGAAAAAACAGTGGAGTTTGTAGTCTTCTGGTGTTTGCAGTATCTTTTTCCTTGTGTGGCTATTGCTGACATGAAACTGCTGCAGGTGGGAGGGCTGTATTATTTTTCTTTTTGCCTGTTGGTGCTGCATGTCAATGCCCACTCTCTCACACGTCACTTGCGCCCTGCCACAGATGGGTCCAAGTTTCACCATTGCGTTCTTCTTTGAGTGTGTCAACCAGTGCAAAGACCATCGATGGCGGATGCCAAATCTAAATCTGTGGCCTGTAGTTGGTCAGATAAAGTTTTTGTGAGCCCAAATATGTTTATTTGCAAAACAAACTGTGCATCAATCAAGCCATTTAGTGATCTAGCCTAAATAGCTCTATGGCTATTTGTTTTATTGCTGACTTCCTCAAGTGTGGCTAAGATGTTAGGGAGGGTTTGCTTTATTGCCCAAAGACTACAGTACTGACATGCCCATCTGGTATCTGACAGAGGTTTTAATTCCACAGCTCTTTTAGTGGGCTCAAGTTCTGTTTGTTTCTCCATGAATACTTTGTGAGTTACTGAACCAGAAAAAAAGTTGTAAAGTAGCTGAACTGTGGCAAAGCAGTCAGCAACTGGTTTTAAATTATGGACACAGTCAACTAAAATCTTTAATCTGTGTGCATGGCAGTAGATGTACACTGCATGTGGGACTTCTCTGCGAAATCTTTCCTGAACACCGTTGTTGCAGCCAGACATTACAGATGCCCCGTCGTAACATTGTCCAACGTGTGCATTTTTGTCTATATTGAATTTAGCCAAATGCCCCTTTCACTGTCAGAAGTAAAGACTCTGCATCCAAACCATCAGCGTGAACAAAATCAAGAAACTCTTCATGAATGTCATCATTGTGTATGTAGCGCAAAACAATAGATATCTGCACTTTTTTGCTCACATCTTTTGTTTCATCCACCATTAAAGTAAAGTGCCCTCCTAGTTTAACTTTGTTACTAACCTGTTCTCTCAAAATGCAGGCCATTATATCAATTAACTCGTTCTGAATGTCATGATGGACATATTTTGCATTACCTGACCCACTAGATATTTTTTTGGATACAGTGCTATCAAACTTCCCCAGCAGATGTAACATTTCAAGGAAATTACCTCTGTTGGTGGACTGTTCATTCTCTTGGTGGCCTCTCTGACCCATGGTTTGACAAGCTGTAAAGCGCAGTGACTCAACAACTGCTCGCATGTAGATCCTGTTTTCTTTAACAATTTTCTTATGTCCATCGTCATGGAGGTGCGTCAAAATCCTCGATCCGTTTTTCTCTCACTCCTTAAATTCACACCACCCTTCCATTGCCACTTTGTGAGAAGCGCGGGCGTTATGTTGCGCCAGTTTCTCTCCTCCTTTTCTCCAGTTTTTAAACCCTTCCTGGGTGAAGCACTTTTCTGAGTGACCACCAGATCCATGCACACTGTGAAAAGAATGACGACAGGCAAAACAAAAAGCCACGTCTTTTGACACAAAATATTCAAGCCACTGGTACTGTTTGAACCACGAGTAACTAAGACGCGGGTATGATTTAAGTTGAGGCTGTCTTGGTTTCTCGGCTGGGTCATGGCTTAAATCCCCCGTTAAATCCACTCCGCCGTCAGGATTCCCACCATCCGTGCCCGCTGTAGCGCTCGATGAGGCGCCATTTCTTTCCATCTGCTCACCTGTCTCCTCTGCCTTGAGGGCTGCGAGTTACTCCGGTCGCACCTCCTCATCATCCTCCAATTCCTCGGTGTCCTTTGTTTCAAAGGCCCTCCACTGCAACGGGTATATTTTCACTCCTATTGCTATAATTTCTGTCTGCTCTCAATTTTTTTTGAGGTATGACAAAGCGATCCATTTTTAGCTTCAAGCTATAACTGTAGTGCGTAGCAGCTCTAGTGGGCTCGTAGCAGCGCCTTGAACGCAATGACGCAAGGCGCAGCAACATTCATGGGGCGTCGCAGTGATTCTTATGTTTATATTTTTTTATATGTCGAATAAATTATTAATTATTATTCTTCTGCGTAGTTTGAAGAGAAACATTTTTAAATCTTTATCCCAGATGTATATATTTTTTAATCAGGAAGGGGGTGGGGGGTCAAATGGGGGGTCAAGGCATTTTTTGGGAGGGTCTTGAGACCCCCCAAGACCTCTGGCGCCACCGGTGGCTAAAACAGGTAGTGTATCCAAAAAATATCAATGTTTACATTCAGATTCATATTTTACAGACTCAGACCTTTCAAAAAAGCATGATTTTGTTAGGAGAGGGGGTTGGGGGTGCATGATAGGCGTATCTAGGTTGTGGCCTATACATGGAATGGGCTCATTATATCAATATAATGTAATAGGCCTTACAGAATTTTAGACACCTACCAATAATCGGCATGGTAGATATTTGACACACACACACACACACACACACACACACACACACACACACACACACACACATACAGCATTTCCCTTTCCCAAAGAAACACTGAACAAATAGTAGGTATAATGACTTACTATTAGGGTAATACGTTTTACGTATATATATATATGTCAGGTATAACATGACACTCAAACTGTTTTTCAATCCTGGTCTGGCTCAGAGTTGTCATCATCAGGTAAGTACTGTTCATCTGTTACGCTATCATCATCCGATTCATCTTCCTCATCCCTGCCACTCACAGATTAAATAATATCTTCCAATTGCTGGGAGAACACATCCCAGGCTCAATCTTTTATGTCAACCAGTGTCCAACGATGTCCATTGCAAGCATCAGGGATGTACCGAGGGATCTCGTTGATCACCTCAATGAGTTCACCTGTGCTCTGTTTAGTAGACCACGAGTACAAAGTGTTGATGAGTTGCGTTTCTTGCGAATGAGTGAGCTGTGCTCCATAGATGACAAGCATCTCGCCCACTCAAGCAATGTGGACCTGGCTACACTTCCCCCATGTCGGAGGAGTTTGGAGCAACACATCAGGAGGGTTAACTACCAGATTGGAATGTGGAAGCCGGCCCATATTGCCAACCCTGACATCCCTGATGTGTGCATGCTGTATACAGTTTTTGTATATAATTCTTGTGTGTTTATGTGGGTCTGTGTGCATGCTGTATATAGGTTATGTTTATAGTTATTGTGCATTTGTGTGTCTGTGTGTATGCTGTATAAAGTTCTTGTGCATTTGTGTGTGTGTGTGTGTGCATGCTGTATATAGTTATTTTCCATACTGTATGTAGTTCTTGTATATAGTTATTGTGTGTGTGTGTGTCTGTATGCATGCTGTATATAGTTCTTGTGCATTTGTGTGTGTGTGTGCATGCTGTATATAGTTCTTTTCCATGCTGTATGTAGTTCTTATATATAGTTATTGTGTGTGTGTGTGTGTGTGTGTATGTGTGTGTGTGTGTGTGTGTGTGTGTGTGTGTGTGTGTGCATGCTGTATATAGGAAATGGGCTCATTAAATCAACATAAGGCCTTAACTATAAACAATTGTGTCACTTTAGGAAGCAGTATAGGGTGCCCTTTGACCTAAGTCATGATATGTGAAGTTTGAGTGTGTAATGGGTCACCTAAAAGCTGTTCTGATTGACTAGGACAATCTCGACTTAAAATCAGTTTTTAGGGTTTCCCTATTCACAGGGCTAAAACAGGTAGTGTATCCAGAAAATGTCAATGTTCACATTCAGATTCATATTCTACAGACTCAGACCTTTCAAAAAAGCATGATGTTGTTAGGAGAGGGGGTTGGGGGTGCATGATAGGCATATTTAGGTCGTGGCCTATACATGAAATGGGCTCATTATATCAATATAATGTAATAGGCCTTACCTATGTTAATTTTAGACACCTACCAATAAGCAGCATGATAGATATTTGGCCTAAGTCTTCATTTGTGAGGTTTGCATGTGTAATGGGTCACCTAAAAGCTGTTCTGATTGACTAGGACCATCTTGATGTGTTAAAATTGCTTAAAATCGTTTTTTAGGGTTTCTCTATTCACAGGGCCAAAACAGGTAGTGCCATCCGAAATAACATTCAGATTCATATTCTACACATCTAGACCTTTCAAAAAAGTATGGTTTTGTTGGGAGCACGGTAGGCCTATGTAGCTAAAGGGTCACAAGATAAATCTAAGATGTTAATAGGGTAAGTCCTTTATTTCTGTATTGTTTTTATGATGTGATTATGTATATTATCTTGTTGTTTTAGTCTCAGTGTTCCCTTATTTTAATCATGGGAGGTATTCTGTTCATTATTATTATCATTATTATAATTACTACTACTACTACTAGTACCCTTTATACCCTTTATGAAGGCAATGTGATTACCTTTTGTTTTTACATGCTAACAATCAAACATTAAAACATAACTCTATTAACTCTTCCTATCTCTATCTATATGTTTGGTATGTGTTTGTGAGACTGTATTTAACCATGTGCTAAATAGCTGGCGACAACAGTCCTTTCAATACTAATGTATGCTGCTGCTGGTGACAAAGACAATTCATTCTATCCACACCTGTTTAACAGGTGTACTTTACCTCTTCAGCTGAATGTATGTGCCCTCCATTTCTGCTATAGAACATGTGGACCGTAGAAGGTTCACATGTTGACTGATACCATTGTTTAATACCAAACCTGTGCCTCAATAGTAATGAACGGCTTGGAAAGAAAGATACAAGGTCGTCGTTGAGCACCTGTAATATGGGCTTTCCAGCCGGCCTTGAGATGAAAGAATTGCATAGGAGGGGGTTGGAGTCATCGCGAGCTATTGGTTTATATTTTCAAATTGGCAAAGAGGAGAGAGTAGAAAGGGAGAGAAAATACATAAAAGAAAGAGAGAGACAACAGAAGAGGGAAAAGAGATCAGCAGCGGAGAAGAAAAAACTTAATAACCAGGAGGATTATTACAGCGGCACTCTGCTGACCACAGCCTGAAAAAAGCAGTGTTCTATTCTTCAGAGGACACCAGAAAAGCACATGTAAATCTGTGCGCTCACACAACAGCATACACATGTAAATCTGCATGCATGTACACACACACACACACACACACACACACACACACACACACAAACACATTCTGGGAGTATGTTAGTAGATGTCAGCATTCTGAGATCCAGATGGTTGAAGGCAGCATCCAGGTCATAGTTCATTCAGAGGCTCCATACCTGCGCTGCTTCTGTTGGACACAGATAATAAGAAGAAATGCGCGCGCACACACACACAAACACACACACACACATTCATATTCATGTGTTTGATTCATCCACTACCCCAACCTGCCTTTCTTATGCGGAGTTATGCGCTCTTATACTTCGTTACCTTACTTCCTGCTTTGCTCCCGTCATAATTACTACTACCCCTATAGGATTCCGCCACTATAAACATAAATATGGGTCGGAATTGCTGCTTTAACAAACAACTTATGGGGGGTTAGTCTCAACTGTAGTCATTATAGGAATAGTTTACCATTTTGAAAATATACTTATTCACTTTCTTACCGAGAGTTAGAAGCTTGATACCACCATAGATATAAAACAATAGACATCAAGGAAGAACCCAAGGCACTTGTCTTCAAGAAAAAATATTTTAAAATGCACATTCTCAATAGAATAAGATTAAAAAACAACTTAAACGCGGTCGGCGTCCAGCCTTCTTCAGGAACTTTCTGAAGCCGCCAAGGACTCATGGGGTGCACGCTCTACCAGGTGAGCTAGAGGTCGCCCCTTTAGGGGTGATTTTTAATCAGACAGCTATATCAACTCTGCTTTTCGTCATTGTGGAGCGCATGCCAGATGCTGACTGAGTGAAACACCAGGGCACGCTCCAAGCCATTCATATTGTTAATGCCCTTGAATGGCGTGCATTAGCTACCCTGATTGCAAATTTACATGTGAAATGAGCTTTGCAACTTTATCAGCTGAATATAGGTCGTGGCTGAGCTATAGCCTATGTTAATTAATTACATGTAGTGGTCATTTGGATTTAAAGGCGTAAATCTAACTCAGGTAAATGTATACATATACATATAAGATTTTGTACAGACGAACTTGCTCTTGTACAGCAGATTACAATGAGCTAGCCTCAATTTCAGTGGTGAGATGTAGCGTTTTGTCTTTCTATTCTAACCCAATACATCTTAAAAAAGTAGTATCAAACGGCTCATGCTAGTAATACTGAGGTAAAAATGAAGTGTTGTATCCACTACATCAAGTGTAACAAGCCCTTTAACCCCCTTTTCCCAGACAAGTTGGGCAAAGTTTGTGCAATGTACACACTTATGGGTGAACCTGCAAACCATAGAGAGTACAGTAGCTGAAAAAGCCGCATTGGCACTTAAATTAAACTTCAAGCGGCAATCCTTCTCACTGCAGTTTACCACCACTATTAAGCAGTCCTCTTGGCTTTTAAGTTTGACACACAAGAATCTTCGGAGGCAGTAACTTCTGCTCTCGAAAAAACTTTACTAAAAAGTTAAAAACAAAGTTACAAGATTCTTCTCTATTGTATGGTCAAAAAACTGTGTAGCTCCGTGGGCTGCTTAACCTAGTCTGCCTAGGGGACGGTGATGTCATCACCTGTATCCTTAAAGGAGCATCACAAAATGTTTTAAAAGGAAAACTACTAAAACTTATAAGTATCAATATGGCTCTTACATTTCCAGCCCCTAATTGCTTATGCTAAATGCAGAACAATTATCAAATAGTATCAACATGAGAGCCATATAAAATTCTACAGATATCAGTTATACTACATCATACTACTCAATATAAAACTATATACGTAAACTTAACATTCTCAAACTGTTCACGTCGCATGTTTCAGCAGGCACAGTTTGTTTATAGGTCTGTCCAGTATGTTAGTTTTAGTCTACACACTTACTCGTCTCACTGTACCGCTGGAATCTGGTAATGTCTTTATCACTCGACCCATACTCCAGGAGTTGCGAGGGGCAGATTCATCCACTATCAGTACAATATCTCCTGGTGCGAAGTTCCTCTGTGGTGTGAGCCACTTTTGTCTCTCCTGAAGGACTGGCAAATATTCTCTTGTCCATCTAGTCCAAAAGAGGTTGGCTATATACTGTATCTGTCTCCACCGACGCCGTGCATACTGATCGTCTTTGTCAAAGACTCCTGGTGGGATATTGGGTAGTGTTCTCATAAGCAACAGGTGATTAGGTGTTAAGGCTTCAACATCATTAGCGTCATCTGATGAGTGGGTTATCGGCCTGCTATTGGTAATGGCCTCAACTTCGCACATGACGGTTTGGAGTCCTTCATCATCTAGAGTCTGTTGCTGTAACACAGAGTTCAATACCTTCCTTACAGTGCGGATTTGCCTTTCCCATACGCCACCTTGATGTAAGGCTGCTGGGGTGTTGAAAATCCACTTGATACACTTTTCTGTCATGGTATTCTGTATTTTTGTCTGATCCAGGTTTTCCAGTGATTTACGCAGTTCCTTTTCCGCTGCGACAAAGTTTGTTCCATTGTCTGAGCGTATAATTTTTACTTGTCCTCTTCTGCATATAAACCTGCGTATGGTGTTGATGCAGGAGTCTGTATCCAGGCTGTGAGCAATCTCAATGTGCACAGCTCTAACTGTGAGACAAGTGAAAATCACACCATATCGTTTAACAAGGCTCCTTCCACGTTTAATCTCAAATGGCCCGAAGAAGTCAACCCCCACGTTGGTAAAGGGTGGCTGATCAGGTAGTAGCCTGTCTTCGGGCAGGTCGGCCATCTTTTGGTTTTCCAACCTTAGCATTTAGCCTTCGGCACACAACGCACTTTGAAATAATCCTCCTTACAGCTGAATTAGCTTGAGGGATCCAATATTTTTCTCGCAGTACTGCCAACATATAGTTGCTATATAGTCCACTTCTTGGTGGATGTGTTGCAGTATGAGGTTGGCTATGGGTGAACTTTTAGAGAGGATGGCTGGATGTTTAGCCTCTTGTGGCATTGCAGCTTTATTAAGGCGGCCTCCAACTCTCAGTATACCATCTTGCAACATGGGGTCAAGTTTGTAGATCTGGCTCTTTTTCTTGATTGGGGCATGTTCACTTAGAGCACAGATTTTTTCCATGTAGTCTTGTTTCTGACTTATCCGTACTAACTCTGTTTCTGCGTGAACTAGCTCTTCAAGTGACAACGGATGCTGCTGAAATGTTGATTTGAACTTCTTCATGCTCTGTGCAATGAGCTTGTTCTGGTTTTCAGGACTGTTCTCAGACTGACTGACTGTTGTTTCAAGCTCCTTTCTCTTGTTTTTCAGGAGCATTAGTGTCTCCTTTAGTCTAAGAAACCATGCAACAGCCCTTTTTAGTCGTTGCCATGTCGAGTAGTAAGCAGTAAGCTTGTTGATTGTGTCATAGTTCTCTTGTGTGCCGGTCATGATCACTCGAGCACATGTTTTGATTTCTGGGTCTTCTTCTGTGGTCAAACATTTTTTATCCAGTTGTTTTGGCCACTCACTTTCAGGTTCCAGCAAGAAATCAGGACCATGTATCCAGACTTTGTTCTGCAGGAACTTCCTCACTTTGACTCCTCGAGAGCCCTGATCCGCTGGATTTAGCTCTGAGTTCACATAGCGCCACTGGGTAGGATGAGAATGATCCCTTATTGTAGTGACTCTGTTTGCTACAAAGGTTTTGAAGCGAGCACTTTCATTTGACAGATATCTGAGCCCTGTAGTGCTATCAGTCCAGAAGACTGATTCTTGCAATGGGATCTTAAGCTCCTGTGTCAACATTCTGTCCATTCTTACTGCCACGACTGCAGCAGTCAGCTCCAGTCTTGGTATTGTGACGTGTTTTAAGGGAGTCACTCTCGATTTTCCGATGAGGAGGGAACATTGTTTCTTGTTTTCATGGCTGGTAAGCAATATGTAGGAAGCAGTAGCTCCTCACTGGCATCAGCAAAATGATGCAACTGTGCTGATTGTTTGGATCCAAACTCTTCCGTTTTGATACATCTGGGTACGCTGAACTCTGCCAAACTCTCCAAATCTGCCAACCATTCATGCCATCTTTTTGCATGTATGCCTTCAATCTTTTCGTCCCAACCATGTTTCCCTTTGCACAGGTCGCGCAAGATGAGTTTTGCTGGCAATATGAGTGGTGCTAAGAAGCCGAGGGGGTCAAAGATAGAACTTACTGTGGACAGGATGCCACGTCTGGTGACAGGCTTGTTTTGTATGTTTATCTGGAAGCTGAACTTGTCAGTTTCTGTGCACCATTGCACACCAAGTTCACGCTCCATTGGGAGGGTATTGTGGCTCATGTCAAGGTCTTTAACTTCACGTGCTCTTTCGTTGTCTGGAATAGATGCCAAGACTCTCTTACTGTTACTCACCCACTTGGTGAGACGGAAACCTCCCCTGGCACATAAGGCTGTGAGTTCTTGTACCAGGCTGATTGCTTCCTCACTTGTTTCCACTGCTTTAAGGCAGTCATCAACATAAAAGTGTCTTAGCAAAGAGTCCACTGCCTCTGCACTCATAATCTCTTTTGCATCCTCTGCAGTTTTTCTCAGTGCGTAGGAGGCGCAACTGGGTGAAGACGTAGCACCGAAGAGGTGTACATTCATCCTGAACACTTTGGCGTCACGGTTAAGGTGACCATATGGCCACCACAGAAATCGCAGTAGATCTGCATCTTCCTTCGGGATCCTCACCTGGTAAAACATAGACTCCACATCTGCCATCAGCGCCACTGGATGCTCTCTGAACCTCAATAGGACGCCAATGAGGTTGTTAGTGAGGTCTGGTCCTTGGAGTAACTGTTCATTCAGTGAGACACCCTGGTATGTAGCCGTGCAATCAAAGACCACTCTCATTTTCTTCTTCTTGGGGTGATTCACCCTGTGGTGGGGGATGTACCACACACGGCCGTCATTGCGGCTGAGCTGCTCGGCTGGTATCTCCTCAGCGTAGCCTTTGTCAATGATGTCCCTCATGAATTCTATGTAATCTTTATGGAAGTCCTGAGCCATGCAGCGATTGTTTGGCATCTTGGTGTTCTCATTTCTCAGGGGTAACCTCAGACTATAATGTCCATCAACTAACTTTGTTGAACTTGAAACCAAGCGCATAAACATTTGATCATCCTGGGACATTTCTTCCTTCTCTTCACAGCTTCGTTCTGGGAAATCTGTGTTGTACTGTTTCACTAACAGTTCTTCTATTTCACTCACTTGAATGCGATTAGCTGTGCAGCTTACCACTGTCTGTTTTTGGGCCATCGTCTCTTCTGAGAGGTCCATTGATCACCCATCCCAGGGCGGTCTTAACTGCGTATGGCCCCTTTCCATCACTATTTATGACTTGCCATGGCTCAATGGCTTTTGGAACGTTGGCACCGATAAGCATTCCCACTTCTGCTTTAATGCGTGGCAGGCGTACTTCTTTCAGATACTGCCATTGTGCAATATCTTCCTGTTGCGGAATGTTGTCTTTTTTCACTGGGATGTGGCTGTGTGTAAACACCTTTGGGAGTTCAATGAACGTGTTCTCTTCAAGACCACACACCTCAAGATCTGAGAGGACAACACTCTTCATTAATTTGTGACTATCAGAGTTGTCTTGAGCCATTGTGTCAAGAAGGAACTGGGTGCTCTTTCCTTTGAGATTTAGTTTCCTCTGAATGTCTTCAGTGCAAAATGTGGCTGTACTACCAGGATCTATAAAGGCGTATGTTTCCACATATCTCTCACTCTTCCTAGACTTGAGCTTAACTGGTACAACAGCGAGCACACATTCCACTTCTCCAGCCCCAGTGTTTCCACATGACTCTTGACCGAACGACACAAAGGCACTAGAAACCATGTCATTCTCAGTGTTGTTTTCTTTCGTCTTTTCTGAACCAGTGTTATCCTCTGTCTTGACATGAAGTATGTCTGGATGAGACTGGGAACAAATCTGACACTTGAGTCTCTTTTTGCAAGTTTTACTAAGGTGCCCAAAGGTAAGGCATCCAAAACACAGGCCTCTAGATTTCAGGAAGTCTATCCGTTCCATGTTTGTCAGCTCTTTAATTTTATTGCAAACAAAAAATCAGAATCAGAATCAGAATCAGAAAGGGTTTTATTGCCAAGTACGTTTTTTGACACATACAAGGAATTTGTTTTGGTGTTGTTGGTGCACATCACACATTCTCTAAATGTAATATTAAACAATATAAGTCTAGGTATAAACAATATAAGTATATGTACACAGTATGTATTAAATTAAAAATAAAGATAGAAATAAAATTAAATAAATAAATAAAGAGCAAAGAGCATTACAGCAGAGAGAACAGTGGCATGAAGAGCCAGGTGGAGAGTCAGGGTGGTTTCCGGGCCTTGTTAATAAGGCTAGTGGCGGAGGGGAAAAAGCTGTTCATGTGGCGTGAGGTTTTAGTCCTGATGGACCTCAGCCTCCTGCCAGAGGGGAGTGGCTCAAAGAGTTTGTGTCCGGGGTGGGAGGGGTCAGCCACAATCTTTCCAGCACGCTTCAGAGTCCTGGTGGCGTAAAGGTCCTGGAGCGGCGGCAGATTGCAGCCAATCACCTTCTCAGCTGACCGAATGACACGCTGCAGTCTGCCCTTGTCCTTGGCAGTGGCAGCAGCGTACCAGATGGTGATGGAGGATGTGAGGATGGACTCAATGATGGACTCAATGATGGCTGTGTAGAAGTGCACCATCATTGTCTTTGGCAGGTTGAATTTCTTCAGCTGCCGCAGGAAGTACATCCTCTGTTGTGCTTTCTTGACGAGCGAGCTGATGTTCAGCTCCCACTTGAGGTCCTGGGAGATGGTAGTTCCCAGGAAGCGGAAAGACTCCACAGTGTCAATTGTGGAGCCACAGAGGGTGATGGGGGCAGGTGGGGCTGGGTTCTTCCTGAAGTCCACATCCATCTCCACTGTCTTTAGAGCGTTGAGATCTAAATTGTTTTGGTTGCACCACTTCACCAGGTGGTCAGCCTCCGACCTGTAAGCGGACTCGTCTCCATCAGAGATGAGTCCGATGAGGGAGGTGTCGTCCGCGAACTTCAGAAGCTTGACGGACTGATGACTGGAGGTGCAGTTGTTGGTGTAGAGGGAGAAGAGCAGAGGCGAAAGAACACAGCCCTGAGGGGATCCAGTGCTGATGGTCTGTGAGTTGGAGACGGGTTTCCCCAGCTTGACATGCTGCTTCCTGTCAGACAGAAAGTCAGTGATCCACCTGCAGGTGGAGTCAGGCACACCAAGCTGGGAGAGCTTCTCCTGGAGCAGAGCCGGGATGATGGTGTTGAAGGCAGAGCTGAAGTCCAAAAACAGGATCCTGGCGTAGGTTCCTGCAGAGTCCAGGTGCCGGAGGATGTAGTGGAGGGCCAGGTTGACTGCATCATCTACAGACCTATTGGCTCTGTAGGCAAACTGCAGGGGGGTCCAGGAGGGTGTCGGTGATGGCTTTGAGGTGTGAAAGCACAAGGCGCTCAAAGGACTTCATAACCACAGAGGTCAGGGCGACGGGTCTGAAGTCATTAAGTCCTGTGGTCCTTGGCTTCTTGGGGACAGGGATGATGGTTGAGGTCTTGAAGCAGGCTGGCACGTGACATGTCTCCAGTGAGGTGTTAAAAATGTCTGTGAACACTGGAGACAGCTGGTCAGCACAGTGCTTCAAGCTTGATGGGGAGACAGAATCTGGTCCAGCAGCTTTCCTGGGATTCTGTCTCCTAAAGAGTCTGTTGACGTCCCTCTCGTGGATGGAGAGAGTCGTCACTGAGGTGGGTAGGGGGGTGGAGGTGGAGACCTTTAAGGAGGGCATTGGTGGGGGGGCCCAGGGCCCTGCTGAGGTGGGGGAGGTGGGGGAGGTGGAGGTGATGCACAGTGGCTGTAGCTGTAGGGAGGTGTCGTAGGGGATGGTGTCAGGACTGACCTCTTGTCTTTCAAATCGACAGTAGAACTCGTTCAGGTCGTTGGCTAGGTGTCGGTCATCGAAGGAGTGGGGGGTTTTAGGCTTGTAGTTGGTGATCTGCCTAAGTCCTTTCCAGACAGTTGCAGAGTCATTAGCTGAGAACTGGTTTTGGAGTTTCTCAGAGTACCTTCGTTTAGCCTCCTTCACCGCCTTGCTAAACTTGTACTTTGACTCTTTAAATCTGTCTTTGGCCCCACTCCTGAACGAGTCTTCCTTAGCCAGCCTTAACCTTCTGAGATTGGCTGTGAACCAGGGTTTGTCATTGTTGTAACTCACCCTGGTGCATGATGGAACACAGCAGTCCTCACAGAAGCTGATGTATGACGTCACAGCCTCTGTGTACTCATCCAGACTGTTGGTAGCAGTCCTGAACACATCCCAGTCAGTAGAATCCAAACACGACTGGAGATCCTCCACAGCCTCACTGGTCCACTTCCTTGATGTCCTCACAACAGGTTTGCAGAGCTTTAGTTTCTGCCTGTAGGTGGGGATCAGGTGAACCATGACGTGGTCAGAGTGTCCCAGTGCAGCACGGGGGACGGCGTTATAAGCATCCCTGACTGTGGTGTAACAGTGATCCAGAATGTTCTCCTCTCTGGTCGGGCATTTAATATGCTGTCTATATTTAGGGAGTTCGTGAGTGAGGTTCCCTTTATTAAAGTCACCAAGGACAATAACTATGGACTCCGGGTTGGTCCGCTGCACGCACAGAATCTGGTCGGCAAGCATGCCCTGCGCGTCCTGCACGTTGGCCTGCGGTGAGATGTAAACACCGATCAGAATGAATGACGCGAACTCACGGGGTGAATAAAAAGGCTTACAGTTTATAATGAAATATTCCAGGTTAGGAGAACAATGCTGCTGGATCACTGTCACGTCGTTGCACCAACCGCTATTGATGTAGAAACCTATTCCTCCACCTTTAGTTTTGCCGGAGAGGTCCGTGTCTCTGTCCGCTCTGTAGAGTGGGAAGCCTGCCAGCTGCAGCGCAGAGTCCGGTATTAATCCACAGAGCCACGTCTCCGTGAAGCACAAAACAGCAGATGAGAAAAAGTCCCTGTTTCTGACCAACAGCAGTTGTAGTTCCTCCAGTTTGTTGGGCAGTGAGCGCACGTTAGAGAGGAATATTCCCAGTAATGGTGTGCGTAATCCTTGCTGGCGGAGACGCACAAGCACACCGGCCCGTTTCCCTCTCCTCCGGCGTTTCGTTGCATGAGCAAAGGTGAGCGCACCTTTGACCAGAATGTCCAAAATTTCCAGTGAAGGGAGAAGAAAAGTGGGAAATAAGTCCGATGGTGTTGTTCCCATGAAGTTCACGAGCTCTTCACTAGTGAATGAGATACGGGTACCATCGCAAGAAACAAAGTTAAAACACAAAACAAAACAAAACAGAGCGCACCAACACACCGTGTCACCATTCTGCGTCGCCATCTTGTTGAGCATGATTCTTCTGGCAAAACAGGCAGGGTTTGTGAAAGGCTGTTACAACACCTTTTACAGGGCTGTTTTTCCTTGCTGTTGCCTCCATGTCTTTCTCTTTGTCCGGTCTTCCTGAGATTTTTCTCTTTTGTCTCCTTTTCTTTATTTTTGGTGGTTTGCGAACCTTTTATAACATCTCCAAAAAGAGGGTCCACAGTTACTTTGGCTTGCCGATCAATGAAGTCGACTAGGTGAGAAAACCTTGCTCGTCCTCTTCCTGCCTCACGGACCTCAAATGCAGTTGTTCTCCACCTCTCTCTTATCCTATAGGGAAGCTTTGAAATAACAACTCTCATATTAGTAGGGTTATCCATTTCCTCCATGAATTCAATATCATTCATCGCATTCCTACAACCAATCAGGAAGAGAGCATAAGCGCTTATTGCTTTACCGTCTTCTGGTTTGATCTGAGGCCATTTCAAGGCTTTATCCATGTAAGCATTTGCTATCTTCAACTCATGACCATATTGCCTCTGGAGTAGCTTTCTGGCCTCACGGTAGCCTCTGTCAGGTGACATATGCTCACAGCTACGAACAAGCTCCTGCGGCTCCCCACTGGTATACTGCTCCAAGTAGTACAACTTGTCCTGATAGCTGTCAGTTTTGCTATCCACGGACTTCCGGTTGGTGCGGCGCCATGTGAAGACGTAAAGTTGTCGAGCTCTCCACAACCACCTTCAAATTTCGTTTATATTGCTCTTATTTTATATATTAGTGTGCTAAAGCTGCCTTGGTGTGTTAATAAGAGCGTAACAGTGTAAATTCAGTCGGTTGAATGCAGTTTGAGGTATTTTTGAAGGAAAGTGAATAAGGGCCGGAGTAACCGCAGAGATGCAGAATCGATGCAAGCTAAAATGCTAATGCTAGCGCCAAACTCCACGCGATATCAAAGAAAGACACGACTTCAGCTAGTGACAACTGCGTGGTTCTTCAAGCGATTAATTCACTCAAAGAGGACTTGATTGCAAAAATTGAAGAGAAGACTGCTGCCCAATCTGCTGAACTCTGCAGCCAAGTAGATCAGCTCCGAACAGAGTTACGCAGTGCCGTGGATGTTGTTAATGCCAGGCTGGAAGCAGCGGAGGAGCGGGTGAACGGGCTGGAGTCTGCGATGAACGGCTATTCGGACTTCAACACTACTCTTGAGAAGGAGTTTATGGTTATGAAAAAGGAGTTGGCCGGACTGAGAGAACGGAGTGAAGATCTGGAGGCGAGGTCGCGCCGCTCAAACATTCGCATTACAGGAGTTAAAGAGGGGCGAGAGCACGGCAAACGGATAACTGAGTTTGTGGCCGGCCTCCTGAAAGAGGCCCTGAACCTCGAGAAGACCCCACTCCTGGACCACGCCCACCGCACTCTTCGCAGCAGACCAACTGACGACAATGAACCACCGCGCGCCTTTGTGGTAAAGTGTCATTACTTCTCTGAGAAAGAGGACATTTTGAAGAAAGCCATAGAAATGAAGTTAGCCACTACAGCTCACGGTGATCGGATACGGATTCTCCCTGATTTCACTCAGTCAGTGAGCAAACAGCGAGCCGCGTTCAATGAGGTGAGGAGCTTACTTCGTAACTGCGAGGGGGTCCGCTTTGGATTGAGATACCCTGCAATCTTGAGGATTATGACACAGGATGGATGAGAGTCAAGCTTCAAGGACCCGCTGAAAACTAAAGACTTCATTCTGAAGAACCTGACTTGTAAGGGAAAGTGACGACTGCATACTTCAGCGGCTGGCAGTTGTCTGGACACCAAGTTACGGACTGTTCCGTCGAAGCTCAATTCAGGTTTGGTACTGTTATGGTTAGCCGGTGTTCAATTTGAGTTAACTTAAAATGTTTATCTAATGTTTACGCTCAGTTTATATCGAGCCCCGAAGCTTTTGTCGGATGTCTAAGAGACATTACAAGCGGTCACGTGCTATTCTATTGGAGAAATCGCGGCTCAAGAGCCAAAGTGTTTTTGTTTTGTTTTAGTTTTTCTCTCTCTCTCGGGGCTCTGTTTGGGGTAGTTTAGTGATTCAATATCTGCAAGAGCCTTATATTGTTCTGTTTTTAAGTGGGGGCTCTCATGGTAAGCTAATTGGGAGTAGTGGTAACTGGAAGAGTTAGCGTTTTCATACGCAAAGAATACGTTCTCTATTTTTTGTTATTGTCGGTCTTCTGTACTGTAGTTATTCATGCATATGTTTGTGTGTTTAGGAACACCCCCCCCCTCCCCTTTCTTTTTCTTTTTTGTTTTGTTTTCTTTCTCTTTATCACAAAGGGGTCCTCTGCTGGCAGTTTTGAGAAATTTATCCGATGGCCTTTAGTAGCATAGGTGGTGCGGAAACGAGGTTGGTCAGTTGGAATGTACGTGAACTAAACCATGAGGACTTGATTGCAAAAATTGAAGAGAAGCCTGCTGCCCAATCTGCTGAACTCTGCAGCCAAGTAGATCAGCTCCGAACAGAGTTACGCAGTGCCGTGGATGTTGTTAATGCCAGGCTGGAAGCAGCGGAGGAGCGGGTGAACGGGCTGGAGTCTGCGATGAACGGCTATTCGGACTTCAACACTACTCTTGAGAAGGAGTTTATGGTTATGAAAAAGGAGTTGGCCGCACTGAGAGAACGGAGTGAAGATCTGGAGGCGAGGTCGCGCCGCTCAAACATTCACATTACAGGAGTTAAAGAGGGGCGAGAGCACGGCAAACGGATAACTGAGTTTGTGGCCGGCCTCCTGAAAGAGGCCCTGAACCTCGAGAAGACCCCACTCCTGGACCGAGCCCACCGCACTCTTCGCAGCAGACCAGCTGACAACAATGAACCACCGCGCGCCTTTGTGGTAAAGTGTCATTACTTCTCTGAGAAAGAGGACATTTTGAAGAAAGCCATAGAAATGAAGTTAGCCACTACAGCTCACGGTGATCGGATACGGATTCTCCCTGATTTCACTCAGTCAGTGAGCAAACAGCGAGCCGCGTTCAATGAGGTGAGGAGCTTACTTCGTAACTGCGAGGGGGTCCGCTTTGGATTGAGATACCCTGCAATCTTGAGGATTACGAAACAGGATGGATGAGAATCAAGCTTCAAGGACCCGCTGAAAGCTAAAGACTTCATTCTGAAGAACCTGACTTGTAAGGGAAAGTGACGACCGCATACTTCAGCGGCTGGCAGTTTTCTGGACACCAAGTTACGGACTGTTCCGTCGAAGCTCAATTCAGGTTTGGTACTGTTATGGTTAGCCGGTGTTCAATTTGAGTTAACTTAAAATGTTTATCTAATGTTTACGCTCAGTTTATATCGAGCCCCGAAGCTTTTGTCGGATGTCTAAGAGACATTACAAGCGGTCACGTGCTATTCTATTGGAGAAATCGCGGCTCAAGAGCCAAAGTGTTTTTTGTTTTTGTTTTTAGTTTTTTCTCTCTCTCGGGGCTCTGTTTGGGGTAGTTTAGTGATTCAATATCTGCAAGAGCCTTATATTGTTCTGTTTTTTAAGTGGGGGGCTCTCATGGTAAGCTAATTGGGAGTAGTGGTAACTGGAAGAGTTAGCGTTTTCATACGCAAAGAATACGTTCTCTATTTTTTGTTATTGTCGGTCTTCTGTACTGTAGTTATTCATGCATATGTTTGTGTGTTTAGGAACACCCCCCCCCCTCCCCTTTCTTGTTTTGATTTCTTTCTCTTTATCACAAAGGGGTCCTCTGCTGGCAGTTTTGAGAAATTTATCCGATGGCCTTTAGTAGCATAGGTGGTGCGGAAACGAGGCTGGTCAGTTGGAATGTACGTGGACTAAACCATCCAGTGAAGCGAAACCAGGTATTCAGCCACCTTAATAGATTTAAATCAGATATAGTATATTTGCAGGAGACTCATTTGCTGAACAAGGACCATCCCAAACTTCAGAGAGGAGGCTTTACGCAAATATACCACTCTAATTTTAACAGTAAGAGTAGAGGAGTTGCTGTTCTTATACATAGGAACGTACAATTTGTCGAGGAGTCCATTGTGAAGGATAAAAATGGTCGATATGTAATAATTCAGGGCAGACTTTATAACATGTGTTGTGCTTCACCTTACCACCCCGAATTCTGGACCATGTATCAGACAATGAAGAAAGAAATAATTACAGCAATAAATGACTCCAACACCCTTATGTTGAGTTCTTTGCAAAGGGAGAAGACCAGCTCTGACAGACTCTGCAGCCTGCCCCAACTCTGTAAGCTGAATTCTGTCTCTTCCCTCTTTCAGGCTCGTTTTATTCGACCGTCTGCAGTTGAGGTGTGACTCAAAGTTCAAGAACAGTGTGTTGTCTGATATACTGGCCTGAGCGGAAAGTCCCTGTGCTATTAATCTACAATTCCCCCTTTTGAACTCTACTCAGAGTTCAACTACATCGACCCTAATGCCAAACAATGATGAGATTATATGGTACTAAACGACTATGAAAACTGATATAGGAGGCAAACATGAAAAATAAGAAAATGATCTACTGACAAAATAAGAAAATGATCAACTGATTAAATAAGAAATTAACGGAAATTAACGAAAATTCTCATAACCTCATACGTTGTGAACTCTTGTTAAAGAGTTCACAACATGTCTCGATACTCCAAGTCAATGTCATCGTCACCTGGGGGCTCGGTGTTTCCCTGGGCACACCAACACCCCAACCACAGCAGCAACTGGAGATACATCCCAATTACTTAGGTTCAATTTTATGCACTGTCGTTGCAACGTTGGGTGGGGAGCTCGCAAAAATACCCAGAAGACGATAGACACACTTAGAGCAGCGACAAGTGCCAGGAACATTATCAGTTTCGAGTCTTGGTAGGTATGCATAATTGTGGCAGTGTATCTAAATGTAGTAAACATATTTTGCAAAGATGTAGGCAAGCAAAACCTTCAGTTGATTAACCCTCCGTCTTCCTTGTGTCTCTAGCGGTAACACCCTTGAGAGAGTTTCTAACCCTGTTTTGGCTATATCAACACAACTCTGTAGCTATCTGTGACATAAAAATGAGAAAATGTTCCTGCTTCTGGTGTTGGTAGCTTGGCACGCTACATGAAGGAGAGGAGCGTTGTTTCACCTCCTCCCTACTGGAGCTCTTCTTACTTCGGACCCCAGGGGTAGACTACCCTGAGACCTTGATCACTGCCAGGGGATTATTCTGCCCCTGTGTTGGCAGGATCTGTGTCCGAGTCAGCCGACTCGGTGCTGGTTTCTTGAAGATTCCTCCGAATCTCAGTCAGTGAGCGTTGTGGCTCCTCAGCTGCGGCGCACTGGCTCCAATGGAACCAGGTGTCTCCCTTGCCTCTCAGGCGCACGGCGTGGGTTGTTCTCTCGGTTACCTGAAATGGCCCAGTCCACCTTGGCTCCGACCACTTTCTCTTGATGACTCTCAGCAGAACCCACTCTGCCTCTGGGGGGGTGGTACTTTTGTTCTCTTCCCGCTGATCCTCCACCTGCCTGGAGAATAAAGACACTAGACCTTGCAGTTCGTGAAAATAGGCTTTGTATGTTAGTTGCTGGTCAGTGCTTTCAACCAGAGGAAGCTTGGAATGAGGGCCGGAGAAGGGCCCTACCGGTCTGCAGCTCGTGTGGGGTGAACCCCGTAGTGTGATTTACTGAGCACCTGACCAACATTAAGGCTAGTGGTAGGGCATCTACCCAATTCATTTTGGTCTGTGCACAGATTTTGGCCAATTTGCCCTTCACTGTCTGGTTCATTCTTTCCACTTTGCCTTGCGACTGAGGGTGGTACACGGTTCCGAATGCGTGTCTCAACCCTAGCATTGCTTCCACCTGCTGTAAGTCTCGATTTTTAAAATGGGTCCCATTGTCTGATCTGATTTTCTCGGGGAACCCGTGTCTGGGTATGTACTGGTTTCCAAGAACTTTACAACCGATTTACCATCCTCCTTTTTTGTAGGCCATGCTTCCGGCCACCCCGTGTACGCATCTACACACATCAGTATGTATCTGTACCCTTTGACCGGATCTATCATATCCGTATAGTCTATGATGATTTCCTTGCCTGGTTTGGTTTCTAAGGGATACTTTCCCAGCTCTGGTCTGACGGTGGGTCGGGGTTTAAACTTAGTGCACTGCGGACACGTTTTAGTCAAATGTTGGGCCATATCTCTGAGGTACGGGTGCCACCAGTGTTCAAGGTTTCGTAGCATTTGTGCTACACCCACATGTCCTACCCCGTGTGCTTCTTCCATAGCAGTCTGTCTCAGTCCGGGCGGCAGGATAGGTCTACCATCGGGCCCCCTCCATAGTCCGTCAGTCTCGGTGGCCCCTAGCCTTCCACATGGTTTTCTCTTGTGGAGATGCTTTCCCTTGCAAGTCCACTACTCTGTCTGTGTTAATCCTGACCTGTGTTTCAGTTTCTGCGCTCACCAACATCATGTTATTTTGATAACCTGCGGCTTGTTTTGCAGCTTGATCAGCTGCGTGATTGCCCCTGCTTATCTTACTAGTCCCGTTGTCATGTCCCTTGCACTTAATTACTGCCACCTTCGGGAGTAACAATGCTTCCACCAGTTCTTTCATTTCTATTTCATGTTTGATGGGTTTGTTCCCTGCGGTTAAGAACCCTACCCTTAACCATTGCCCTAGTTCCACGTGTACTGCCCCTACCGCATATGCTGAGTCAGAGTAGATGTTGACTTCCTGTCCTTTCCCTAGTCTTAGGGCCTCTATTACTGCTATCAGCTCGGCTCTCTGCGCTGACTGTGGTCCCCCTAGTCTCTCAGCCTTCTGTGTCACCCACACCCCCTCCTTTTCTTCCACTACTGCATAGGCTGCCCTGAGACCGTCTGTTTCGTGTATGAAGCAACAGCCGTCTGTGTACAACTCTCTAGCGCCTACCAATGGTGTAGCCTGTAAGTCCATTCTGACCTTTTCCTCTTTTACCACTCGCTCCGCGCATGTGTGTGGCTCTCCTGGCCCTATCTGGTCTGCCATGTTGATGCCTTCGTGTGTGAACGAAATGTTTGGTGCCTCCAGAATTTTGCTCAGCCGTTGTTGCCTTAGTGTGGTGAGCGTGAACGTTTCTGAGTTGACGTATGCCACGACACTATGTGTGGTTAGTACAGTGAGTTGATGTCCCATGACTATGTGTGATGTTTTTTGGATCAGTTTTGCAATCCCTGCTGCATGTT
Organism: Perca schrenkii; assembly: GCA_025617405.1. Lineage (NCBI taxonomy): Eukaryota > Metazoa > Chordata > Actinopteri > Perciformes > Percidae > Perca > Perca schrenkii. Next base: position 7,652,757 of record CM046804.1, read on the forward strand.
GTGTACACTGAGGGTGTCGTTTTTCCATAGTGTCTAACATGACGCTTATGTACATTAGTACCACTCGGTCTCCCCCTTTTCTCTGGAACAGAATGCCGTTTACACAGGACTCTGTTCCAGAGACATCAAGATGAAATGGTAACTGGTAGTCAGGGGTGGCTAATTCTGATGCTGTAGCCAGCGACTGTTTTAACTCAATGAATGCTCTTTCTGCTTCCATTGTCCAATCCAATTTGCCTGAGAGATTACGCATGCCCTGTCGTCTAACCATGTCGCGCAGTGGTTGCGTGAGGCCAGTATAATTGGCCACATAGTTCCTACTGTATCCTGTCAGGCCGAGAAAAGAGAGCATGTCTTTTACCCTTTCTGGCTTGGCGTGGTGTAAAATGGCGGACCGGTGAGCAGGGGACATGCTGACCCCCTTTTGAGATATCACCCGGCCCAAGAACGAAACCTGTTTTCTGGCGATCTGTAACTTAGATTTGCTCACTTTGAAGCCTTTATCGGCAATGTGCTGGAGCACAGATTGTGTGGCAGTCAGGCAAGCGTCGGAAGTCGGGGCTGCTATCAGCAGGTCGTCTACATACTGAACTAGGGTAGTATTGTCAGGTAGCTGGCAGTCACTCAATGCTTGTTTCAATACCTGGTTAAACAGTCCCGGAGACAGTGCGAAGCCTTGTGGCAGTCTGGTGTAACGCAGTTGTTGACCTCTGAACGTAAAAGAGAAGATGTCCCTACAGTCTGGAGCCAGAGGGAGACAGTAGTATAGTTTTGGTCACCAGAATGTCATTAATAGCTCTAAGGTCATGTGCCATGCGGTATTTACCTGTTCCTTTCTTTTCTACAGGAAGAATAGGCGTGTTCCAAAACGAGTGTGAGGGCTTCAATACCCCACTTTCCATTAGCCCCTGTATTGTGTCACTTATTCCTTCCTCAGCCTGGGGTTTATGCGGATATTGGTGTATCCAAATAGGTGTGTCAGTATTGGTGGTAAAACTCACTGGTGGGCTATTTGTGAGACCTACGTCCGTGGGTCCATCTGCCCACAGATGCGCTGGCAGAGAAGTGAGTATGTGTTGAGCGAGGTGATGGTCAGTTTTTTCTCTACCATGTTGCCTAGTGACCTGTTCATGTGACAATGTGGCGGTGTTTGCTGCTGTTAGGCAGATTCTGTATGTTTTAGTGGCTGGTGAAACCTGAACTCCTGGTAGTTTTGTGTCTTGCCAATCGTTTTGGGCCATGGACGTTTTGACCATGCCCCCTAATTCTTTTGCTTGGTGTTGTGGGTGTAATGCTAGGGAAACGTGAGGAACCGCCTCGTCACTCATCATGTAACATGTTTGTTGATCTGTTGTCAGTTCCACCCCTGCTGCCACTCCTTCTGGGGCCACATAGATGTGTTTTGAATCTATGTGCCATGTGTGGTCCTGCAATTGATCTTGGAATAGATCCTGATACCACTGTGTTTGTAATGTGTCATAAAGTAAAGTTACATGTGGGGGATCAGGTGGAGAGACGTATGGTTCTAACTGGCCTATCCAGGGCTTCCACTGCAGGTAGGCAGAGAGAAGGCCAGGAGTTTGATCAGTCTCTGGTTGCAAAAGAGCCCAATAAATGTCTGCTAGGGTGTCTTGAGTGGGAGAGACCAGGTACTGCCCGCGTAGAGACGTGCCTGGAGTGCTGCAGTGGAATGTAGTGTCACCCGGCAAGGTGACTATCAGGCCATCTGGACTGCAGAGTATGGAGGCGCCCAATTTAATCAGAAGATCACGTCCCAACAAGTTCAAGGGCACCGTGGGCGAGTACACGAAAGAATGTTGTACTGATTGTCCCCCCAACTGAGTGATAAGTGGCACCGTTAATGGCAGAGTCTGTTTTTCCCCAGAGAAACCCACCACCGTGATAGCGTCTTTAGACAGTGTGCTAGCAGGAGTTGACATTAGAGTAGAACAGGTTGCCCCCGTATCTACTAGAAATGGCAGTGTTGTATTGCCAACCTTCATGGACAGCATTGGATCTGCCGTGTTATTGCTGTCCTGGCTTCTCTGTGGGGCGTGTCATTGTTGCTGGTGTGGTCCCCAGCCCTCCCACTGGTCCCATTCTGTCACTGGCAACTGACGTTTCACTGGGTGAGTGGTGCACTGACCCTCAATGGGACACGGCACTGTGTCCGATCCGCAGGGCGGAGGGAGCCCTCTGCCCCTTCCGGCTCGTCTGTAGTTCCCGCCTCTCTGGGGACATTCCCTGGCCCAATGTCCCGTTCCCCTGCAGACATAGCATTGGTCCCCTCCCTGCTGTCCCCTTGGTGGGCCGCCCCTTCCTCGCCCATTTTCCCACATGCCTTTACCTCTTCCGAATCCCCTGGCAAATGAATGGTGAGGAGGTGCTGGCACCCAAGGCGGAACTGGGAACAGATCTGGAGTGTCCTGCGCTGCCACTAGAACCTTGGCAGGTTTGTCCATTTTTTTCTTACCATTAATCTTCTGCCTAGCTTCGGTTAATTGCATTTTCAACAGCTGGGCCTGCAAATCTTTAAGGCTATTCTGCTCTTCGTCTAGGGTTTCTTGAGCGCGAGATAAGTGATGTAACATGTGCCGCTCCCATACAGTTGACTCACACCCTGCCATGTCGGGGTTATTTTCCATAGCTGTTCTGACGCCATCTGGCACGCCCTTCAGTACCGCTTTCCTATACCATTTTCTCTGGATTCCTGGTTTCCCTGGATGACACCCTGTCTGCCTGACCCAAGTCTCCTTGCTTTTATCTAGAAATTCCCTGGGGTTCTGTTTAGGGTCCCATTTAAGTTTGGGAACGGTTGATGCATTGGGAAGGGGATATTTGTCCCGCATTGCTCACCCTATATCGATACTAACATGGGTAAACGGAGTGTCATCGTCCAAACGATCAGTGCGTGCCTCATTTTCTATGTCCCTTACGTCGGCTGTAGTCAAGCACCTAGACACCACTGCTCTGAAGTCTCCCAATGCTAGTTTTTGTCCTGCCGTCAGTCCGTCAAGCTTACTAAGCCATAGTCCTCCTCTGCTACCGGAGGAAGTTTGTCTACTAGTGCCTGCACGTCGCCGACACCGAATGGTCTGTATTTATCACGGTTCCCGGTCTGTATTAGAGGACACATGTGGGCAGGTGGCCCCTGAGCCGGTTCTGGGCTGCCCTGTACTCCTGACCTAGTATGTAGTGATCCTTCTTCGTCACTATCTTGTCCTCATTTCTTGTCTCCAAAACTCCTGCTGTAAAGATCCTCTATCTTTTAGCGTCTTTCCTCTATCTGCCAACAATTGTTTTACGTCTTTTCTCATCTGAGTCATTATTTCTGGCGCTATTCTTTTTCCCTGGGTGGTCAATACCACCCGTTCTAAAGCTGCCAGTTGATCTTCTGCTGTTTTAAAATGACTGTTTGGCCCCCATCCCCCATCATCAATTTCCCTGTCAAATTCACCGTCCATTTTTCCTTTATGAGGCACTGGTTGTCACTTTTTTATTGCCACACTTATTTCCTTAATCCAGACTCCCACAACTTACTTCAACAGACTACTGCTTTATGTTGACACCGACAGGTTTCAGGCAGTACTGCTGCTTTGGTTGTGTTTTATCTAGCACTCATACACAGTTCTCAATCATGCATTACCCGTATTACCAGTTCTGTGTATCAAGCCTGTTTTGTCTATTTCTTGAGTATGTGTGTGTCCTTAATTCCTTCTAGGCTAGTTTTGGCCGACTGAGTGGTATGGCACGCTATGTCCCGAATACTCAGTCCATGGGAACTCAAGCTAACTCAAGTTCCGGACACCAAAACTCATATATCTGTAATTTGGACTCCCGTCCACCTACTTCCACAACAGTCTAACTAGTACCGTTGTGTTTTCAGTTTTCAGGAATCCAACATTCACACAAAGTTGTCTTCTCTATTCTTTCTCTGAACAGAATTCGGGGATTCTCAATTCCCCGGGCCTCTAACCCAGCAGTAACAGAATTCGGGGATTCTCAATTCCCCGGGCCTCTAACCCAGCAGTAACAGCCTCTCGTAGGGGCACTGTAGGAGTTGCCAAACTCAAGAATTTCTCTTTATTTCACTTCAGTTTCAACTGTAATTCTTTCTCTTTAATTTAGTGACCCCAATTACTTGGATTCTGGACACGTTAAAATTTAGTTTTATGCCCAGGGAGCTCGGGGACACTAGAGACACTAGAGGGCTTGGGGACACTAGAGAGCACGGGGACACTAAAGGGGCTGCCAGCTAGCTGGGAGTCAGGGGAGCTGCTAACTAGCTGGGATCCTGGGGAGCTGCTAACTAGCTGCGAGTCAGGGGGGCTGCATGCTAGCTGGAATCCTGGGGAGCTGCTAGCTGGCTGCGAGTTAGGGGAGCTGCTAGCTAGCTGCGAGGCAGGGGAACTGCTAACTAGCTGCGAGGCAGGGGAGCTGCTAGCTAGCTGCGAGGCAGGGGAGCTGCTAACTAGCTGCGAGTCAGGGGAGCTGCTAGCTAGCTGCGAGTCAGGGGAGCTGCTAGCTAGCTGCGAGGCAGGGGAGCTGCTACCTAGCTGCGAGTCAGGGGAGCTGCTAGCTAGCTGCGAGTCAGCTAGTTGGGAGTCAGGGGGGCTGCTAGCTAGCTGGGAGTCGGGGGAGCTGCTAGCTAGATGGGACCCAGGGGAACGGCTAGCTAGCTGGGACCCAGGGGACTCTGGGGGACCGCTACACGGCCGGGACTCAAGGAACTCTGGGGGGCCGCTACACGGCCGGGACTCAAGGAACTCTGGGGGACCACTACACGGCCGGGACTCAAGAAACTGACACTGCTCTCGCAGAGCTGCAGCTTGAAAGAGGTCGTACATAAATCCCATCAAACATTGTACCTGAAATCTCTGAAACCCTTGTTTGGGACAACCATGACTTTGGTGAGGAAACGCTGTCAGGAAAGGGCACAACGTATAACACCAACGGCATCATAATTTCAGAGGCCCACCTCCAGTGATCTACCTACCTCAGAATTTGTATCGCTGCAGAAAAGCAGGAAAATGTCCCTTCAACCTCCTCCTATCCAAATTGACATCTTTACAAGAGGAAAAAGGGCCGGTCCAGAATGTTTTAGGTCAAGAATGTTTTAGGTCAAGAATTGAAGTTGGATGTGATATCAACATTCCAGTGCAGGTGACAGCAAGGACAATGGACAGTGCTTACTTCTTCATGAAGTCCAAAGAAGTGTTCTTCCTGGATGGACTGGCTACAATACACTGCTGCAGAGAGATGCAATTCCACCACAATCTAACATCAGTTACCTGCATGTCATTGATGCCAGTCCAACAGACATGGTGAAACATAAACATCGTGCACACCATCCTTAACACGTTCCATAGCTATAGCAGACAAATCAAAGCTGAACGAAATTGTGTTAGTGATGGATCAGGCCATATATTCAAAAACCCAAGAGATTCGTTGGACAAACAAAACATTTTTCAGTGTTATAATCTCTTGCCTAATGTTTATTGTCTTGACTGTCTTGGGCCTTGATGGATGATTAGCACCGAAGAACTTAAATCTCCGCTGTTTTGCGGGGGTTGACTCTGGAGCCTCTGTACCCTCATTTGCGACTTGCTCATAATCGGTCAACTGCTCTTTTTGTACTTGCACTCTTTGTGGAACAAGATGAGCAATGTAGTCCTCTGCCTTTCTGACAAGATTCTGTACTTCATTGTCATCATTTTACAGAAGGCTTTTAGCTACACAAGGGTCCACAAAGCATGCTGCTGCAGGAAGTGGTGAGAAGTTGTCAGCCGTTATGTCAAGAAACACACAAAAGCGCTTCTTACAGTCCCATTGTGTTTTTACTCTTTATATGTAAAGTGTTTGTTGCGTACTTTGAGAGCAAAGACAAACTGGAGTCAAATTCCTTGTTTGTATGCAAACATGGCCAATAAAGCTGATTCTGATTCAGAATTAATAGCATAGTTTCATACACAGACTTAACTTACCTGTCATCCTCCCCTTCCTGATGCTCATAATCATCATTGGCATCGTCGTGCTCCGCCTCTGAGTCCTCTTCAGAAGTTGTGGGAAATTCTGCATGTGTGTGACAGGGACAGAGACGGGCACGGTGACAGGGACAAGGATGGGCACAGTGACGGGGACAAGGATGGGCACGGTGACAGGGATGGAGACAGGGACAGTGACAGGGACGAAGACAGGGACAGTTACAGGGATGAGGACAGGGATAGTGACAGGGATGAAGACAGGGACAGTGACAGGGACAGTGACAGGGACAGTGACAGGGATGAAGACAGGGACGGTCTCAGAGGCGGTCTCCGGGGCACCGGAGGCCGGCAAAGTCTTAGAGGGTGTCTCCCGGGCAGTCCCAGGGGCGCCAGAGACCGGCAAAGTCGTAGGGGTGGTCCCGCGTCGGGATTCAGGGGGGCAGCCAGCCCGCCGGGGAACAGGAGGGCTGCTGGCCAGCCGGGGATCTGGGGCGCTGGACAGCGCTGGAACACTGGGTGGCTCTGGGACACTAGAGAGCTCAGGGACACTAAGGACACTAGAGTGCTCGGGGACACCAGGGAGCTCGGGGAAACTAGAGACACTAGAGGGCTCGGGGACACTAGAGAGCACGGGGACACTAAAGGGGCTGCCAGCTAGCTGGGAGTCAGGGGAGCTGCTAACTAGCTAGGATCCTGGGGAGCTGCTAACTAGCTGCGAGTCAGGGGGGCTGCATGCTAGCTGGAATCCTGGGGAGCTGCTAGCTGGCTGCGAGTTAGGGGAGCTGCTAGCTAGCTGCGAGGCAGGGGAACTGCTAACTAGCTGCGAGGCAGGGGAGCTGCTAGCTAGCTGCGAGGCAGGGGAGCTGCTAGCTAGATGGGACCCAGGGGAACGGCTAGCTAGCTGGGACCCAGGGGGAACTCTGGGGGACCACTACACGGCCGGGACTCAAGAAACTCTGGGGAGCCGCTACACGGCCGGGACTCAAGGGGGCTGCTAGCTAGCCTGGATTCAAGGGGCCTGCTGGCTAGCGAGAAATCAGGGGGGGCGCTAGCCAGCCGGGGATCAGGGAGGCAGCTAGCTACCCTAGATTCAGGGGGGTTGCTAGCTAGCCTGGAATCTGGGAGGGTGCTAGGTAGCCGGGGATCATGAAGGCTGCTAGCTAGCCTTGAGTCAAGGGACCTGCTAGTTAGCGGGCAGTCAGCGAGGTTACTAGCTAGCCTGAATCCAAGGGGGTTACTAGCTAGCTGGGGCCCAGAGAGATCGCTAGCTAGTGGGGAATCAAGAAGGTGGCTAGCTAGCTGAGAGTCAAAGAGGCTGCTAGCAGGCCGGGAGTATGGGGAGAGGCCGCTAGCAGGCCGGGAGTCTGGGGAGAGGCCGCTAGCAGGCCGGGAGTCTGGGGAGAGGCCGCTAGCAGGCCGGGAGTCTGGGGAGAGGCCGCTAGCAGGCCGGGAGTCTGGGGAGAGGCCGCTAGCAGGCCGGGAGTCTGGGGAGAGGCCGCTAGCAGGCCGCGAGTCTGGGAAAGGGCTGTACATCAGCCCAGAGGCAGGAGGACTGCACGTCAGCTTGGGATCAGAAGAGCTGCACGCCAGCTCAGGGTCAGAAGAGCTGCACGCCAGCTCGGGGTCCGGAGAGCTGCACGCCAGCTCGGGGTCAGAAGAGCCGCACGCCAGCTCGGGGTCAGAAGAGCCGCACGCCAGCTCGGGGTCAGAAGAGCTGCACGCCAGCTCAGAGTCAGGAGAACTGCACGTCAGCGGCGACTCCGGGCGGCTGCACGTCAGCGGCGACTCCGGGCGGCTGCACGTCAGCAGCGACTCCGGGCGGCTGCACGTCAGCGGCGATTCCGGGCGGCTGCACGTCAGCGGCGAGTCCGGGTGGCTGCATGTCAGCTTGGGGTCGCTAGGGAGCGACGACTCTGGGGTGAACAGCGGAGCATGGCGACGGGAGCCACGACGGCCTTTTCCCCGTCTACGGCCTCCACGGGTCCCACAGAAGACTGCTAGGCGGGTGCCCTCATAGGACTCCTGGTGGTTGGGGGCGTCTGAGCAGTCCAATGAGAGTTCTGGGGAAGCCAGTAAAGGGGCAGGCTGGCCGAGAAAGCATGCGCCAACGGCCACGGTGTTGGCCGACTGGGGAGGAGGCAGGCTGGTGGTGGGTGAGTCACTGGGGGTGCCTTGTAGAAACTGCTGTAGCCCACGCTTGCATTCCTCCAGCTGGGGAACAAAGTGGCACACCCAAGGCCTCTCTGCCAACCACTGCCGCTGAATGGCGAGCTTCTCCAGGAGAGGAGGGTGCCGGTCTGGCTCAGAGGAGAGCAAACACTGCACCGTCCAGCCAAACTCCAACACCTTCTTAGTAAAGAACAGCTTCTCCGCTGGGTCCATGATGGTCAGATTGTACTGTGACAAGGGAGCGGGGAATTTGGACCCAAATGCAGAGAGACGGCAGGCAGGCAGAAGGTGGTCAAACCGAGGTATTTAATAATAACAAAAAACGGCAGCACAAGGGCTGGAAACCACACAAACTCAAAAACTGACGGCAGGAATAACAAAAAACGGCAGCACAAGGGCTGGAAAACACACAAACTCAAAAACTGACGGTAGGAGCAAAACAGAACTCATGAACAGACAAACAGCAGGCATGGGGAAGGACACAAGACAATCTGACAAGAGACAAAGGGAACACAGAGGCTAAATACACTAGGTGACGGGTAAATCAGAAACAGGTGAGACAACAGGTGAAGCATATCAGGGCGGGGCAGGACAATCACAAAGGAGGGAAAACACAGGAAGTAAAGTGGACAAGACAAGACAGAAAATCAACTATCAGAATAAAACAGGAAGCAGAACATAAACAGGGAAACACGACAAACAGACCACAATACACAAAAACACACAGAAACCAATAAGGCACAGAAAAGAACAAACAGGCAACAGAAACGGGGCAAAAGGCCTAACAAAACACTGAAACCATAACAAAGAGGAGGAAGCATAATGACTGATAGTGTCATGGAAGCACCCTGTGGAGGCTCTGCTGCCATGGCAACAGACAATGATCTGTTACCTTTGGCCACAAAGTTCCCAATCAATGTTTTTTTTTACTTTTACTTCTAATACTTAAGTATAATGACTTGATACTTAAGTACAGTAAATATCAGATACGTTAACATTTTTAATCAAGTAATATTCTAAAAGGAGACTTTATTTCTACCAAAGTCATTTTCTGGTAAGATACTTGTACTTTTACTCAAGTATGGCTTTCAAGTACTTTATACTAGACTGCTAACATGTGACAGCACACAATGAGAGACCATGGCAAGGATCCCACCACCAAGTAAAATTACAGAACAAAGAAGGAGAAGGTGCAACCAACAACCAACCACTACAAGATTCTAAATTAAGCTTTTGCTGAAACGTGATTTCTGTGTGAGATAAAAGTTAACTGCTTCCTGTTTTGGAATTTGATTAAATTCCAAAACAAAACATTTGATTTGGACATGGGGGCAGGTGCATTGCTATTCAAGGAAGCACTAGATTCTCGGAGAGCCTTAGGCGATCTGGTGTAGCCTTCTTGCAGAGATTGAATGAGTGCTGATGCATAACCTGGGGAAATAAAAAACATGTAGATCATATTCACTGATTACTGAGGTCTCATGCATACATATCCAAATATGATGATAACTGCCTGAAACTGCTTACCATATGAGGCCTTCTGTTTAATTGGCCGGACTACATGTTCACCTTTCCAGAACCTCGGGTATTGCACGCCATATATTGCAACGCCATCAGTTGTTTGCGCAACTTCGCGGCTGCCATTATGGTTGTAGTGCAGAGCTGCCAACAGAAGTCTATAGAAAAATCACATAATGAGGGCAGATGTTGAGCTAGAAATAGGTGTCTGTATCATATGATAATATGACATGTAATTACTCCATTGCGCAACACTGACCTACTGTACATCCCAAGGTAAGAAAACCCGGTATGTTTGGGAGCGAAGAGGATGAGGGAGTGAAACGCCTCAAAGGAAAACGATTGGTGCTGTGGAGACAACTGCTTTACATCCTTCAGCAAGGATGCCTTTGTCACAACACTCCCCAGTTTTACTGCAACCGTTGAGCCTGTAGGAAAAAAAAAAAAAGTCCCAAACAAAACATTTTATCCTGATTTAAAATGTATTAAAATACAGGTTCCAGCAAACAATCTCTCAGGTCACATCATCATAAAACCATAGAGTACACATATTTTATGGTGTATACCTGATTCTAGCCATTCCTTTTTCCGTTGCTCCCCCTCAAGAGGTGGATGAGCACAACAGGGTTAAGGCAGGAGTGTCATGCTCATGGACGTCCTGTATGTGGTTCACCATGCGCTTCCACTTGTCCTCCATGACCTCTGGGTTGCCATCAGGAGTGGAGGCTGCAGTCCAGTAGAGGTGGTTTATAAGCGCAGGCCTCCACAATTTCAGGTCCTCACAGTCCTTTTCCTTGGCTATTGTATCCAAAGCCCTGCTGAGATATTGTTTACAACAAATGGAAAGTATTATATTGATGGAAACGCAATTTCAAGAATTACCTTCCAACATCGGGATACATACCTTTCCCGACATGCCAGACATCAAAGAAATGCCTTGTCCCCTCAGGACACATCTCCTCTCGCACCCACTTTCCAACCTTAAAAAGTAATACACAAACTTTTAGGAAGCTTGCACTATCTTGCAATCAGTGCATCAGCATGAGTACATTATTCTGGCAATAGTGTAATTATACCATCACATCATTCAGGCCTGGCAGAATGAACAGGCTGTGGTCAGCAATGACCTCAGGGGGATGGGTGGTGACCTAATTGTTGCAGGTGACTGTAGTTAATGCACTATTTACATGGTCTGATATGCTTTGTTAGTGTATTAACCTAGCGATGCCTGTCGGTGATGAGTGTTGACAATTGAAGATCCTGCCCCCTGAGGAGGGTTATGCTCCTCTTCAAACCCTCTAACTCGCACCAGTTGCTATTCGGGACCTCTGAGCACTGCAAAATGACACAATCAGTGTAAGTGGTGAAAGTGCACAAAGCTTATTTCTTTGTCTGATAACATCACACTTACCTGGACAAGTTGAAGGTCGACGACCTTGTTAATTCTCTCCTCAATCAGCGAGTAGGTCCCATATTTCGCACAATGTCCAGGAGAGTCTGACCTGGGTATGATTATAAATTATAATTATGTTAAAGACACAACATAGCACATCAGACCATGTCATTTTTAAACATTTCTCATATTAACATCAGGCAAATTGTGCATTACCGCCCATCTCCTTCAATTCGCTAATTATGGTTGCTTGTTCTTCCTGCCAGGCCTGAATGACGATGGGGATGGTGTAGTAACGCTGGTGGCGGAAGAATGTATTCGTGCTGATGCACTGTAGACCAAATAATGTCAGCATTCTCAGAGTTTGAGTGGGCAGACATCCCGAATAATGAATTGCCCCACTCAGAAGTAGGTTGCAGGCGGGCATGTTTCTGTGCACAATTGGCTGGTTTTGCCAGAACCGTTGGAAGCCACATGTTGCACAGACCTACCATATGCAGAAAATAGAAATTATCAGCACACCATCAGGGCACTGGGGAATAAGTAGGGTTCAATCTATATAATTTTTCTAACATGTACTTACCTGCTTTATTTTGATAAATGTGCCTCCCTGCTGCACCACCATACCATTCGATTCGCCACAACAGATAGGGCAAATGGTGAACAGGGCCATCAGCTGGTGTTTACACACAATGTATTTATCCAGACCACTGTAAAACAAAAAGAGAGAATATTATATACTTTATTCATCAATTATGTTTACAATAGCTTATACAAAGACAACACAACACACATACAAACATATCTCACACACATGAAAATAAAAATTACTCACAGAAATGTAAAAAGTAAAGTAAAGAGCACGTGAAGTGATTACAAAGGCCTGGTAGGGACTGACCCTGTGATACATTGACCATGACAAGGTGCTATGGTAGAGTGTGTGCAATTGTAGACAGATATCACAGTTTAGCTAGCAATCACTAGTGCTGAAAGTAGGGAGACTTATCATCTCACTTTAGGTCAGGGTTACTTGGATGAGGTGGCGGCTCCTCATACAATGCCTCCTCATCTGAGGACACGTCCTCTTCATCAAGCATCCAAGAGGTGTCACTTGTTGTGAAAGAGGCCTCTTTTTTTTCAGGACTGGCAAGGGTTGTAGATGTTCTCATTCTTGTGGTCTGTGTCCCCACACTGACCATCTTGGGCCTTACCTGCACAGCTCTGTCAGAAAAGCACAAGACAAACATAGCCACAATTACAATTATGGTACACAGTATGCTGCTATGATTTGGTTTAAACAATCAAAAACAATAGTGTGTGGAATTATCCACACACATGGTGGATGTTTTTGTCCAACATTTATAACAATACCAGGGGTACTAAATGGTTCTTAGCTTGTTGATCAGTGTAGATATCAATGAATGTGGATAAAATAATGTGATTTTGGAATATGTTTTCTGGCGTTTAGCCTCCACTACAGCCCTGAACACCAGACTAAAATCTATCCCTAGACCTACCAAAGGATTTTCCATTGGGTTTCAAATCACACTGTGACCCAGTGTGGCATAGGACATGCAGGTGGGAGGGTGTCGGGATCGGGATTGTCAGGATTTTCTTCTTGGGGTGTTGCATTTTTCCAAAATCTTGTATGAAAACCAGTGAAAACAGGGCAGAATCACACACTGTCTAACACAGTGGTCACTAAAAGAGCCTCATGTAGACGGACAAAGAAATATATATATAATGTAACGTCCCTCAATAAGCAGCCGGTGAGACGTATAGCCAGTTTACTGTCAGTTTTATTATTGACCCGAATACAGGCTACTGTGGGCCGTAGCCAATGCCAAAAAAACAAGAACAGTTAGAGTTAAGCCAACTCACGTTTCCTGACCTTCCCCTAGCTTCCGCAGTTAACAACCCCTCTTCCTCCAGGACACAACAACAGTCACACCCCCCTTAGCTCTCAGCCAACTACAGGTGTACGATCTCCCGCGGCTCACTCTCATAGGAAAATGACCTGTAGAAGGTTCACAACATCTAAACTCAAGTTTACTTCACTGACAGGCGGAAATCTCAGTGTTTAACTCAACATCTCTAATCTGTATCTGAACAGTGATACTCTAACATTTGACATTAACATTTAACATTAATCTGAAGGATTAACACAGTCCGTTACACTACCCCCCCTTTTCAAAGTCCCTCGCCCCCGAGGAGGCAAACAAAGTCTCTCAGGTGAACGGGTGGCCTGCGGTTCCTCCGCGGCCGTGAGCAACCTGGGGCAGGGACAGAAGGAGATGAGGGGGGGGCTGGTGGAGCCAGAGGGAAAGGGGGCAAAAGTCCATTCTGTGGGGGGTCAGAGGGGGAATTCAAGTCACCAGGGAGGGCATGAGGAGGGTGCTGAGATTGTGCCGTGTCCGGGGTTTCACGTGCCCCTGTGGGGGTGGCCGTACCCCGATAGGGGGCCAGCCTGTCTCGGTGTAGGGCAACTTTCCTGTCTCTTGGCGGCAGCTGGACCTTGTATACCACTTCAACCAGTCTCTCCAGAATCCTGCAAGGACCGACCCATACACTGTCCAGCTTCGGTCATCTGCCTTTTTTTCTCTGTGGACTGTACACCCAGACCAACTCCCCGGCTTCTAAGTGACGCCCTATGGTATGTACGTCGTAGTTCCGCTTCTGTTTTGCCCCTGCCAACTGCAGCTTGTCTCTGGCGAACTCATGCGCTGACTCCAAGCGGTCCTGGAGCGTCCTGGCATAGTCGGGCCCCGGCGGGACTCCCGGGTCATCAGGAGGTCTTCCAACCATCATCACAGCCGGAGTCCTGATCTCCCTTCCTAGCATTAGAAGGGCAGGGGAGCAGGAGGTGGAGTCCTGTGTAGCAGAGCGACACGCCATCAGCACGAGGGCCACATGGTTGTCCCAGTCCCGTTGATGTTTAGCCGTCACTATGGCCAGCTGCTGCGCCAATGTGCGGTTAAATCTCTCGACCAGTCCATCACTCTGCGGGTGAAGGGGTGTGGTACGGGTCTTGTGGGAGCCAAGCTTTTCACACATGACTGCAAACACACGGGACTCAAAGTTCCTGCCCTGGTCAGTGTGAATGACCTCGGGCACCCCAAATCTGCTGAACATTCCTCCCACCAACGCGTCCACCACTGTCTCAGCCTCCTGGTCTGGAATACAGTACACCTGAGGCCACTTAGTGAAATAGTCCATGGCAGTGAGGATATAGCGGTTACCTTTCTCCGTACGAGGGAACGGACTGAGAACATCAATCCCCACTCTCTCCATAGGACAGCTTGTTGGGAACTGTTGGAGCTGGGCGTGAGACCTGTCTGTGGGGCCTTTGCGTGCCGTGCAGCTGTCACAGCGGCGGCAGTAGTCTTCCACATCGCGTTTATGCTGGCCCCAGTAGAATCCTTGACGGAGGCGGCGCAGCGTCTTTCCGACCCCAAAGTGGCCAGACCCAGGAGCCCCATGTACTGCCTGAAGCACCCTCTCCCGCAGGCTCCTTGGCACCACCACCTGCCACTGAGTCTCACCCACAGCTGGTTCTTTCCAACCCCGTTGCAGCACCCCGTCACACAGACGTAGTGCATCAAACATCGACCAAAGTCCCTTTGTAGCTCGAGAACACATTCTGACCTCCTCCCATGTGGGTCGGCGCTGCATTGTCACCCATGTGAGCACTGGCCTGATGTCATTGTCCTCCTCCTGCTTGCGCCCCCACTCCGCCACCTCCACAGTTGTCAGTCCTTGGCCTACTGCTGGCCCCACAGGGCCCCCTGCTGCACATTTCACCTCCGTTCGCAGCGGCTCGCCCTCCAAGGTCTCTCTCTTCTCACAGTAGCGGCAGCCATCAGCGAGGCAGGGCCGGCGGGACAGTGCATCTGCATTCCCATGTTGTGTCCCTGGTCTGTAGACCACAGTGAAGTCATACACCTGTAGTTCCTCAATCCAGCGTGCCAGCTGGCCCTCCGGCTCTTTGAAGGACATGAGCCACTGCAGAGCCGAGTGATCAGTCCTGACCGTGAAATGGAGACCCCCAAGGTAATATTTAAAGTGCCGGATGGCGCTGACCCGTCTGGTGACACAGTAGCGACGTTCAGCATTGTTAAATGTCTTACTGTGATAGGCTACTACCCTCTCTCCGTCAGGTGTAACCTGGGCAAGCACAGCCCCTGCACCAACACTACTGGCGTCCGTGTCGAGGATGAAAGGCAGGGATGGGTCAGGTGGGGACAGAACTGGGGCCTCCACGAGAGCTCTTTGTAGAGAGGAGAATGCTGTGTGGCACTCCTCTGTCCACAGGAACGTCTCCCCCTTCCGCAGCAGCCGAAACAGGGGTGCGGCCATACAGGAGAACCCCCTTACAAACCTCCTGTAGTAGGAGCACAGCCCCAGAAAGCTCTTAAGGTCACGTAAGGTGTTGGGAATGGGCCAGTCCTTCACAGCTTGCACCTTGTCGTCCATGGTGCCGACGCCGCCACCTCCAAGCCTGTGACCCAAAAACACAACCTCCCTTCTCATAAAGCAGCATTTCTGTGGGTGTAGCTTTAACCCTGCAGCCGCCACTCTCTCCAGCACCCTCCAGAGGGCTCCGAGAGCTGACCCAAAGGAGTCACCATGGACAAGGATGTCATCCAGATAGACAACACACTCTTGGCAGGAGATGTCAGCGAGCACCCTGTCCATCAGTATCTCAAACGTAGCGGGGGCATTACAGAGGCCGAATGGGAGTACCTTAAATTGCCACAGGCCACGGCTGGTGATGAAAGCGGTTTTGGGTCTGGCTTCTAGGGCGAGGGGGACCTGCCAGTACCCGCTGCGCATATCCAAAGAAGAGAACCAGGAGGACCCCGCCACTGTATCCAGGGCCTCGTCGATGCGCGGGAGCGGGTAGGGGGTCTTTTTTGTGACTTTGTTGAGGGGCCTGAAATCCACACAGAACCGCCAGTCAACGTTTGACTTTTTAGGGACCATGACGACTGGTGAGGCCCATGAGCTGGTGGAAGGCTCGACAAGTCCAGCGCGTTGCATCTCCACCAAAGCTTTTTCTGCCGCTTCCTGCCTGGCCAGGGGGAGGCGTCGAGGTCTCATCCTGATGGGCGGTGCATCCCCTGTGTCAATGTTGTGCTGGATAAGACCTGTCCGGCCCACATCGTCCTCTGACAGCGAGAAACAGTCTTTGAACTCCAGTAGGAGCTGCCACAGCCGATCCTGTTCACTGACAGTCAGTCCATCACAGTTTTTCAGCCAGACCTCCTTCACAGCCAGGACTCTATCTCCTCCACCAGACAGTGTGGCGGCCGCAGGATGCAGGGTCGGATTAGCGGCCAGTGGAATGAGGGTTGGGGTAGGCGGCGTGTCGGTGAGGGTGGAGCCGATAGCTTTGGCCACTAGTCGCATAAGTGGGTCAGTGGCAGGTGTGGTTGGGGAGGGGTGGTGGTGGTTGGTCGTGGCAGTGGAGCAGGCAGCCATGTCCATTCCTGTCTCAGCTATTAGCACAGCTGTGGTGTGAGCAGCAGTGCAGCCCAGCCTGAGTGGCTGTCTAGCCATCTGAATGACGTGTCCGTCTGGGAAGATGAGTGTTCCTCTTTTGATGTTAATGACACAGTCCAATGAGCCCAAAACATCCAGACCCAGTATGCAGTCCTCCAGGTCCGCGACCCACACTGGACAGCGAACAGTCTTTTTCCCCAACCCCAGCGTCACTAGTGCCTCTCCCATCATGGGAGCCCGCTCTCCGGTGACAGTCTGCAGTTTCACTGCGGTGGGGATAACTGGTGTCCCGTTCCTCACCACATCTGGTTTTACCAAGGTTGCAGAGGAGCCTGTGTCCACCAGTGCAGAGCAGCGTATTCCCCCAACAGTCACCAGGGCATACCAGCAGTCTCCTACCCAGCTTCGGTCCAGCATCACCAGTCGCTCCACTGGGCCATCCACACTGTTTGTTGGTTGTAGCGTCCCCACCTGATCATGCTGCACTGTCTCCCCGGGGGATCCGCCTTGTCCCGACTATGCGGTCCCCGGCCCGTTTCCCTGCTTCTTCGGGTCATGGGTGCACTGTCGTAGCAGGTGGCCAGGCTGGCCGCATCCCCAGCAAACCAGAGGACGCGATCTGGGGCGCTGCCCCTCACGCAGCGTAGCAGCCCGTACCAGCTGTGTTATTTCCTCCACCCACGCGGGTGTGGCTGTGTCCGACTCTGTCCCACTCACAGCTCTCACCTTCGGTACACACTCTGCCGCGCACAGCATCTCCCTCTCTGAAGCAAGCTCCAAAGCCTCCAGGAGGGACTTGGGGTGAGCCAGCAGCGTTTGGAACCGCAGCTCTGTTGGCAGCAGCGCCTGGAGAAAATGATCCCAGGCTAATTCGCTCTGAATGGCGGGGGGCATGTGGGCATAGGCGCGGTGAACCAGCCTCTCAATGTCATTGGCCAGATCCCTCAGCGACTCCCCTGGTCGTCGCTGTCTGCTGCACAGCTCTGAGCGGAGCAGGCTAGCCACAGAACATTGTCCAAACCTCCTCTTTAAGGCTCCCACCAACGCATCATAGTCACTTCTATCCTGAGGGCTTAGTAGCAGCAGGCTTGAAAGAGCGTCACCAGTAAGGCACATGGCTAGTTGGAGGGCTTTAACTTCTATGGACCACTTGCCTGCATGAGCCAACAGTTCAAATTGAGCATGAAATGCCTCCCAGTCAGTCCTGCCATCGTATGTGGGAGTCTTAATTGAGGGTGGCCCGACAGCTGTGACTTCGACCGCCGCTGTTCCCACACGGCCGACCCGTCCAACGTCGGCGCGGTCAAAACCGGCGTCTGCCGCCATTTTCAGAGTCATATCCCTCACCCACTCTCTGTGTCCAGCGTGCTCCGCCGCTCTCCAAGCCCCGGCAGAGGTATCATAATTCCGCTCATCAGCTCCCTCCTCCAGCTTGATATTTGGGTTTTTTCCGTGCAGCATTTCCTCACCGTGTAGTGGTCACAGCGTCAGCTTTCCGTTAGCTCGATGTGGGGAGAAAAAGAAAAACACTGCGACCGTCGGAAGCCTCGCGGCGACGAGTCTATTCGTCTTTTGTGTGTTTGCTGTCTATGTAGTCTACTGCTGGCTGTAAACTGAATTGCCCTTCGAGGATAATAAACATACATTGAAGACCTTCCTCTCTCCCTCAATGCCTAATTTACTGAAGGCTCTGGCTAAAGAATGGCCTGCAAATCCCCTTCACCCTACTTCAACAGGGAGACAACTTGCTCTCCATCCAGCCTGTTGACAGTTACTGACCAGTCCTGCGTACTTTGTGAGCTGCATGACCTTCCAAAGGCCTCTTCCAAGCGATATTCCCATGGGACTGTCCGCTCCAGCAGCACAGCAACTCAGACACAAGGACAATGTCTGACCCCAGGGTGGTGGCTGCAATATGGCTGGGAAACTTCAGCTGCCGTTCGAGGTCTAGCAACAGCTGCCAGTCCCTCGCAGTTGTCAGGATGCTTCCGGTGTACTTTTGGCAGGTGTTTGGCTGCTCCCCGCTCTGACAAAGGCGATGGCCGAGTGGAGAATGCTTTGCCCGCTCAATTCCTGCACTGATGGATTCAGCGATGTTTTCAGGACCTGGTCATGCCTCCATCGATCCTGTCTCTCTTCAAGTACCTTTTTGGGGCAGCAGAGGATGTGCTCTAGGGTTCCACGCTTGGAGCACAGTGAACATGCTGGTGACTGCTTTGCCCCATGTATGCAGGTTTGGTGGACTTGGAAGCACATCATACACTTAAAAAAAAGGCTCAGACCCAAAAATGCAGAGTAGGATTTGTAAAACAAAAGACTTAACTGAAGGTGTCCTGAGGAAGGCAGGCAGGCAGGCACAACGAAGATAAATGAACAATCACTAGAAAAACCCAGAAGACATAAAAGGGGAAAATACAAACAGTAAGAAGCGACATAGGATAATAAC
Source organism: Perca schrenkii (assembly GCA_025617405.1). Lineage (NCBI taxonomy): Eukaryota > Metazoa > Chordata > Actinopteri > Perciformes > Percidae > Perca > Perca schrenkii. The sequence goes on from CM046804.1 coordinate 7,671,769, forward strand.
ATAATGACAGCGAGGGAAGACAATGAACCGATACAAGCTACAAAGACAGCACTGAGACTAAATACACAAGGTAACGAGGGTAAAACGAGGGACAGGTGACATGAGGGCTGAAGAAAGAAAGAAGTGGAAAACACAAGGCAGGAAGTAAAAAAAAGACAAGACAGAGAGACAACAAAATAAACAGGAAACTAAGCATGAAACATACATGGCAAAAAAACAGATAACAGAACACATGAGACAGTAAACCAGAAAACAGGGAAACATTTAACATTTGTGTTGTCCTTTGGATTCCGGTGAAGGACAACACAAGGGTTAACACAATGAAGCAGGAAAAACTACAACCAAAACCACAGCAATGACAACACTGTCTGGATGACAAATGTGACTGAGTGACTACTGTGGCTCAGTTTTCCAAAGCTCAGCCCAGGTCACTTTCCTCTCGACCGCCTTTTCCCACCTTTTGGCCAAACTTTCTGTTTTTCTCATAACCACCACCTTGTAGATTCTAGTGTCCTCCACTGCTCCTCTCACCTTCTCCTGAAATAGGTGGCACGTATCCTGCACTCTGATGGTGTTCACTTGCTCTTGTTACCTTGAACTCCTCCTCCAAGGATGTGAAGGACAGTTGTAGTTGGTTGTGGTGTCCATAGAGTGTAATGCTGCTCAGGCTGTTTGGCAGCCTCAGCCATCTCCTGAGGTAGTTGCTGACCCTCCTCTCCAAGGTTTCGACTGTGGAGATCAGGACTTCATAGATGAGGAGGGGCCACAGGATTCTGGGGTGAATTCCATGCTGATACATCCAGGCTTTGAACTTCCCATGTAGGCCAGACTTTCAGCCCATGTAAGCCAGCCATCCAGCTCGGCGCAAGTCGACTGGACAATAATAACTAATAATAACTAACTAAAGTAAAATCACAAAAATGAATACCCCCACTTAAATCACCTTCCACTAAACTATCAATGTGTGACCACTATGGTCTCTCCGACCTGTGGAGTTTCTTCTTCCCCTTGGCTAAAGTGTTCTCTTTTTTTCTGCAGTCCACCACTCCTTTAGCCGTATTGAATACTTTTTAATAGACAACAATTTGCTTTTGCTAGTAAGAAATTGCTCCTACAATAGTATTGTAGTAAGTATATAGTAAGTCATGTAGGACCATTCTCCGGTCTAGCCATTTCAAATCTGCCTCCAACATTTAAACCCTGGAGACTTAACCCACTTTTACTCAAATTTACTATTTAATTCCTGACCCCTGAACTAAAACTCTTTCTTGAGATTAACAACTCCCCTGACATTTCTAGATCGACTCTTTGAGAGTCACTAAAGGCCTAAATTAGAAGCCAGATTATTTACTACTCGTCCAATATGAAGATCCAGGAGCTCGCTAGACTTAAGGAGTTGTCACAGGCGGTCCTTAAAATAGATGAACAGTATGCAACATCCCCTAATCCGAATTTTTGTATAAAGATAGGCTACATCTCCAAACCGAATATCATGTGCTTTCCACCTCTAAAAAATTGTGGGTTAGGGTTAGCGATTGCTGCTTAAAAACCACCACAAATCTTTATTACATGGATAGAAAGCAAGCAAATTGCTAGCCTCTCAGGTTCGTCAATGTATCTCCTCCCTCCTAATACCCCAGGTTAAATCTCCCAATGGAAATATATTAACCAACCACAAAGACATTAATGATTGTTTCTCTACATTTTATACATCCTTATTTACTTCAAAATGCCCAGATAGTTCCTCTCTAATGGACTCCTTTGGGGATTTAGAGTTACTCTCTGAACCTGGGGCGCCCACTAAGTCTATCTGAAATAACCAGAGCAATAACAGCTATGTAGAGCAGGGAATCCCCCGGTCCCGACGGCTTTCCTGTTGACTTTTTAAAGAAATTCTCCACATTGTTGCCACCTCTACTCCTAACTATGTTTACTGAATCTTTTGATTGTGGTTGTCTTCCCACCTCTCTTGCCCAAGCCTTAATTTCCTTATTATTAGCTAAAAAGGATAAGGACCCATCCCTCTGTGGATTATACAGACCCATCTCGCTTCTTAATAATAATAATAATTATTATTATTTTTAATGCAGAAATTCTAAGTTCTAAAGTCACCTGTAAACATAATGTTTTATTGTATGCGGATGACCTGCGTTTTATATCTCCAATCCTACCTCTTCTGTATCACATATTCTCTCTATTCTACAGTCCTTCAGTGAGTTCTCAGGGTATAAAGTTAATCTTTCTAAAAGTAAATATTTCCTGAAGCAGTGTGCGACCATTAATACATAATGGTCGCCCATTTTTGTCTACAGAAAGCATCAATCCTGAGTCTGATTGTCTCTAACCCAGCCTTTCCTCCCTCCCATTCAGACAAAGCCTTCTGTTCGTGGTAAAGGAATGGAATAAAATGCATTAAAGACCTATTCATTAACAATACTTTCCTGTCTTTCGACCAACTTAGCCAGTGGCTCATTTTTTCCAGGGCTCATTTCTTTTGCTACCTGCAGATAAGACATTTCACACAGAGCAACCTGTGTTCCTTCCCAAATTTACCCCTACAGTCTGCAATTGATAGCCTTTTAGATCTCGATCCCAACATCAAGGGCGTAGTCTCCTCTATCTATACATAAATTAATAATATAAACCCACAAATGCTGGATCATCTGATGGAGTTGTGGGAACAGGACCTGCAGGACTGAAAACTTAATGACTGAATGCACAAGTCCTGAGCAACAGCTGCAGTCCTTATGTCTATTTCTGTCTCCCTCTCTTCCCTCCAATTCATTTAAATTTTATTATCATTATTTTACAATGTTTTTATTGGTTTCACTTTATTGCTATTGATAAGTTGTATTTATTTATTTCATTTAGTCATTTTACTTGTTTATTTTCTTCTCCCCTTTTTACTTTTTTATTTATTGTATTATTACCGACACCATTACTATTGCTATTATTACTGCTGCCAAAGTTTTGGTACAAATTTTCTTCTATACATAAATATGTGTGTATACATCTTTATTGTTTAGTTATTATTTTTTCTTAAATTTATTTATTTTAATACATGTACTTATTTATTCTATTTATGTATGTATATTTTAAGATGCATCCTATATATATTTTTTTATTTATTTGTTTTTGACTCATGATTACTAGTCGCCATATTTTCCATTTATTTTTTACTTTATTTTACAACTATCATGTTGTTTGGTTTTGTTATGGTAATTTATGCTTGGCACCTAATGTGTTTATCATTTTTCCCTTTTTCTATCTATTAGGCTGTTTAATTATGAATATCTCTACCTGCTATGATTATTGTCTCTTTCATTATCATCCCAATCTTTTTCCATGTGGTAACCCTTTTAAGTACTACAGGGTTTATATATTATAATTTTTATTTATTCATATGTATGTATGTAAGCGTGTGTATGTGTACCTATATACAGTGGTGCTCATAAGTTTACATACCCATGCTAAAGTTGACTAAAAAGAGGAATAAAAAATTATCTTTTAGAAATTGATCTTAATGCCTTAATTAAAAAAAATTTGGAAACTACAACCTTTAAGGACACCAATTTTCTTTGTGAATGAATAATGTATCGTAAATAAATACACACCCCTATGTTAAATTCCCATAGAGGGAGGCAGATGTTTATTTTTACAGGCCAGTTATTTCATTGATCCAGGATACTATGCATCCTGATAAAGTTCCCTTGGCCTTTGGAATTAAAATAGCCCCACATCATCACATACCCTTCACCATACCTAGAGATTGGCATGGGGTACTTTCCATAAGATCATCTCGCAATGCAAATATAACCAGCTATTAGGCTAACTGAAATAAAACCATGCCAATCTCTAGGTATGGTGAAGGTGATGTGATGATGGTTTGCTATGGCCTTTAAAAATAAAAATCTGCCTGCCTCTATGGGAATTTAACATAGGGGCATGTATACTTATGTTCTATGCATTTTAAGGAAGAACATTTATTTATTTACGATACATTATTCATTCACAAAGAAAATTGGTGTCCTTAAAGGTTGGATTTTTCCTCATTTTTTGTAATTAAGGCATTAAGAAAAATAATAATAATAATAATAAAGATCAATTTCCAAAAGATAACTTTTTATTCCTCTTTTTAGTCAACTTCAACATGGGTATGTAAACTTATGAGCACCACTGTATATATACATTTTCGTTTTTTTATTATTATTATTTTTTGGGCTTTTCTGCCTTTATTTGATAGGACAGCTAGATGAGAAAGGGGAGAGAGAGGGGGAAGACATGCAGGAAATCTTCACAGGTCGAATTCAAACCCTGGACCTCTGCGTCGAGGTATAAACCTCTCAGTATATTGGCGCCTGCTCTACCCACTGCGCCAACCTGGCCACAGGTTTTGATAATGAACAACTTAAAATGTTACACTGGACCTTTAAAAGAAAATCTATGTACTGTCACGCTACAAAGGTGGGTCAGAAGGGGTGGTTTACTGTGTTCAGCATGCTGCTTGAATTATCACTGTACTGTTTCCATGTTGCCTAAAACAATAAAAAGTTTGGGGAAAACAGTAACACTCCATATCTGGGATCAAGTAAGGTTTCAATGCAAAACATGGGATCAGACTCAATGTGATTGAAGCGTTTGTTTATGGCCTCTAACAATGCAGTCTTTGTTGATTTCATGCCATGATCACCAAAGGGATCAAGGCAGCAAGCCTTTGCCTCTGATGAGCTGACTTCTCTTCTTAGTTGTTTCATACAGTTTTCAACCAGTCCACACTGATGCTCATTGGGGGTTGCATTGAGTTTATAGCTTATAATAGCAAGTGGGTGCTTTTTTGCCTATGGGCCGATGACAGAAAATAGAATGAACATTGGTCAATTTTGATGTCCAGCCGATACATCGGTGCGTCCCTAATGTGAATACATTAAAGGGGTGATAGAATGACTAAATAGGGTATTTTACACTGTTCCTTAAGGTCTCCTAAAAGGGGTATATAACATTGGTTGGGCTGAAAATTGCCCGAATGCTATTTTATTAGGCCCTTAACTACCCTGTGAATATGGCTCTATTTAAAGAGCTTTTCTTTCAAATATGGTATGCTCATGAATATTCAGAATGAGCTACGTGCTGATTGGTTTGAGCAAACTACATAGAAACACATGGGAGACTCGACAGCAGGTCTCATTGCAAAGTTATACATTGTTTGTCGGGCTATTACGTTATTAAATTCACTTCTGAGACTTTTTTAAGTATCAGAAAAAAAGTTAAGTGAGAAATCAACTATATAAAGCTCAAATATGGGACGTTTTACGAAAATTGATGGCTTATTGCAAATTTGGTAAGACTGTGTTGGAGTTCAGCTGCCGGTGCTGCCTGTGTTGCTGCCTCGCTGCACGGCCTGCCATCCTTTACACACCCCGGCCTGCTCTGAGCTCGATTGAGCTCCGTTACGGCTTGCAGCCCACAGCACTCCATACCCGCGCAAAGTCACCGTTTTGGGGTTAATGGACCAAACGCTGCTGCGCTGACAGAGCTCCAGGGCCTGCAGCTCCCCTCTTCCTGCTAGCTAAATGGCCCGTGTGTGAGAGTGATAGCGCGGTCAGCGAGCTTGTTACACCAGCAATCTCTTAAAACAGTTCCAGTTAATCTTGGCTGGCTGTCAGCATAACTAGCTATATTTACAGTTTGAATTTTGTCACGCCACTTATACAACATATCTCTAAAGGTCTTATAAAGCTAACAACGGTGTCCGATTTCAAGTTTATGAATTTTTGTGAAGATTAGGGGTTTCGTTATCTATGACTGTCCCTTCAATCCTAGCTATGTGTGGCTAGCTACAAGTCACAGATAGTTAGCTTCATTTTTGGCGTAATTACTGTATATTTACAGTTTGAATTCCATCACGCCACTTATACAACATCTCCCTAAATGTCTTATAAAGCTAACAACGGTGTCCGATTTCAAATTAATGAATTTTTGTGAACAGTGGGGGTTTCGTTAGCTATGACTGTCCCTTCAACCCTAGCTATGTGTAGCTAGCTACAAATCACGGATAGTTAGCTTAGTTATAAAGCTAACAACGGTGTCCGATTTCAAGTTAATGAATATTTGTGAATTTCAGAGGAATTCTAGGAGGAGCTAGCTCTCATTGATAGAGCTACATCCAGCCGCAGGCTCTATCAATGAGAATCGCGGACAAGCGGCGTTTATTTCCCCAATCGTTTGTTTAAATAACTCAACACATTATAATTACACACATTAAAAGATTAACTGGAACCTGTGGTAACAGATTGCTGGCGTAACAAGCTCGCTGACCGTGCTCTCACTCACACACACCGGGCATTTAGCTAGCAGGAAGAGGGGAGCTGCAGGCCCTGGAGCTCTGTCAGAGCACCAGCGTTTAGTAGTCCATTATCCAAAAACCGGTGACTTTGCGCGGGTATGGAGTGCTGTGGGCTGCCAGTCGTGACGGAGCTCCAAGTACCTCAGAGCAGGTCGGGGTGTGTGAAGGAAGGCAGGTCGGGCGGCGACGCAGCAACACAGGCAGCACCGGCAGCTGAACTCCGACAAACAGTTGGACAAAATTTGCAATTAGCCATCCATTTTCGTAAAATGGCCCATATTTGAGCCTTACTGTTCTGTTCTGTATTGTTACTCGTTGTCTCCCCCTAGTGGTATACTAAAGAAATTGCAGTCACGTTTGTTTTGCGGCTTCCTTTAATGATGTCATCAGGAAGCACTCAGGAATGTCTCCAGACAGCATTGTCTTGTATTTGTGAAACCAATCTAAGGCCATCTGCTCATGTTCAAGCTATAAACGAGCATCGTCGGTATGTAAATGTTCTTTAACATGCCATCTATCTATATAGAGGAATATTTTCATGTAAGATGAGATGTAATGTTATTAAAATTGTTGTATAAATTTCCGGGTGTTCACTTATGCCGGTTGTAGTGTAAACAGAATAGTCTGAGCTAAGTCATGACTAAAAATCTTTAAATAGCCATTTCATTGTGTAAAATAACAAGTTATTTGTACGAGTATTGTTTAAAACATGTGAACAGACTCAATGGGAAGATTTAGTACTCATTTATGTATTTCTTCGTTTTCAGTTTTACCCTACCTTTGGTCACCATTAAAGAAGTAAACGATTCACCTTTGTCCAGTGTGGTGACTAGAGGAGGAGTTAAACTGTCTGTCAATTTACACAAAGGGTTGTAACAAGGACGGAACAGTAAAACGACGCCTCATAAGCGAGCTGATCTACAGCAGACCTGGACCCCCGCACACTGTACCGCCGGAATAAAGGTAGCCAGCACACACAATGTTCCAAGAGGATACACAATCAATCGACTCATGGAAAACCAGATCTCAAGCTTCCCACACATCCAGCCGCTCTAGCAGATCTAGTGCAGCCGCAGCCATGGCACGCGCAGAAGCGGAAGCAGCCAGAGCAAAAGTAGCATACGCTGAAAAAGAGATGCAAATCAAAATTCAAAAAGCACAATTGGAGGCATCATTGGATAAACTGAATGCAGAAAAGACAGCAGCTGCGGCCTTAGCTAAATCAGAGGCTTTAGAGGCTGCTTTGGAGTACGAGAATGATGGGCATGGCTCCAAGTTAAGGTGTGGATCAGAGCAGCGATCTCACAACGCCATGCAAATGACTGAAGAGTATGTACAAAAACATAGTTTATCGGACAGCGGTCTAAAGCCAGGGGCGCAACTACAGGGTTCCCCCACTACGACCCAACCTCAGCAAACATGCCCTCCGCAAGCGCCTACAGCACTCACTTATCAACCCACGCAGATCAAGCCTGAAAGGAATGAAGACCCACAGATTGAAGCACACCGTTCTCCAAAATGCTCTCCCACGATAAGTAAGAACCCCGCGCACACACCAATAGGAGACGGAAAACACACTGAGCACCGGGGTCAAAAAATATACGACAGCTATCACCCGCCATTAGTCACACCTATGAATAACCACCAACAAGCATATCATGAGAGTCACATAGGGGCTTATGACGGCCGTCACTACCCGCCTAGTAGGCCTGGTCATAGCGAACAACGAGACAATGTGCTCAGAGATTCATCTAATGAAAATAAAAATGTGACAGACTTCGTAAGCTTCCTTGCCGGACGAGAGATTGTTTCAACAGGACTGTTGAAGTTTGATGATAAGCCTGGAAATTACAGGGCATGGAGAGCGTCTTTCCTGAACACTGTCAGAGGCCTTAATCTGACCGCAAAGGAAGAAATAGACTTGTTAGTAAAGTGGCTAGGACCCGAATCAGCAGAACACGCGAAACGCTTGAGATCTGTACATGTCAACGATCCAGGAAAAGGACTGTTAATCGTGTGGGAGAGACTAGAAGAGTGCTACTGTGCGCCCAAAGTCATTGAGGACGCACTATGGAAGAGACTAGATAACTTCCCAAGGATTTCAAACAAAGACAATCAGAAACTCAGGGAGCTGGCAGACTTGCTGACAGAGCTACAAGCTGTAAAATCGGAAGGTGAACTCCCAGGCCTTACATATCTAGACACCGCACGCGGCATAAGCAACATCGTACAGAAGCTACCGTTTCCTTTGCAAGAAAGATGGATGACACAAGGCTCTAAGTACAAAGATAACTACAGAGTTGCCTTCCCCCCATTCTCTTTCTTTGTCGACTTTGTCTCCCAGCAAGCAAGGACACGCAACGACCCAAGTTTCATGTTTGTTCCCTGTACTGGAGATTAGGGCATTAAGATAGGCGAGATAGAAAGCCGGGTGGGTCTTTACGCAGATGATACACTATTATATCTCTCGGACCCAGAGGCGTCTGTTCCCCTTTTGCTTGATTTCATTAACTCATTTGGCGAACTCTCTGGCTACACAATCAGCGAGTTCATGCCCCTATCAGACGGTTCAGGCCCAAGATTTCTTGACACGCTGCCATTTACACTAGTGAAAGATCACTTCACGTATCTAGGGCTTAAAATACCCCGTGACCCTAAGCAATTATTTAAACTTAACTATGCTGATATGATCTTGAAGCTACAACGCAACATAGAGAAATGGAGAACTCTTCCACTGTCCATGGTGGGGCGTATCAATGCAGTCAAGATGGTGGCTCTTCCTAGGTTTTTGTACTTGTTTCAGAATTTGCCAATCTTTCTCACCTCAGCATTTTTTTAAAAATTGGACTCAATTGTCTTTCCTTTTATTTGGGGGTATAAAGCGCATCGCATATCTAAAGCACACCTGCATAAGCCTACAGAGGAGGGGGGGTTTGGTCTCCCCGTTTTCAGGAATTACTATTGGGCGGCTAATGCTAGGGCCTTGATGTACTGGCGACAGGGTCAGCCCGGTGAGGCCCCTAACAGCTCTCCCCTGTGGGTAAACATTGAAGCCGCAGCGGTACAAGGCTCTTCCCTTTGCACCTTACTTTTTTCTAAGGCAGAGTCTCTCCTTGTAAACTTATTGGTAACAACTTTGTTCTGAGAAACTCCCTCAGGATCTTGAATCAGATAAGGAGCATTTGCAAGCTGCCGAACACTTCTGTACACACTCCTATATGCCACAACCATTCATTCTTACCATCCTGGGCGGATGGGGTGTTTGTAGACTGGAGGGAGAGGGGACTTGTTACCCTTGGAGACCTATATGTGGACAAACATTTTGCTTCATTTGGTCAACTGACAACAAAATTTAATTTACCAAATTCTCATCACTTTCGATATCTTCAAATGAGGCACTATGTTAAAGGCGTATTTCAAAACGTTGACACCATGCCAACAAGTTGCCCATTCTATGATCTCATGCTGCTTCCTCCTGACTCCAGGCACCTAATGTCTCACTTTGTATCCCTGTTCTCCACCTCCGCATCCACTCACCATCTCAGAGAAGCCTGGTCTAACGAGCTGGAGCTTGAGGTGTCTGACGATACCTGGAATGAAGCTTTGATCAGAATTCACACATGCTCTATCAATGTTAGATATAAATTGATTCAATACAAAGTTGTTCATCGGTTGCATTACTCTAAGCTAAAGCTGCATAGAATTTATCCATCACTTTCTCCACTGTGTGATCGATGTGGAGGTGCAGAGGGCTCGTTATCACATCTTTTTTGGTTATGTCCTCAACTGCATAAGTTCTGGTGTGATGTATTTCAGTGGCTTAGTCTGGTTTATAACTTGGACATTGCCCCTGATCCAGAGCTGGCGCTCTTTGGGTGCTCGGAGAATGCTCTCAGGTTCTCGCCTGAGATACAACAAGCACTAATGCTTGGCATGGTTGTTGCGAAGAAAATGATTCTCCTGGATTGGAGGTCCCCCACCTCCCCTTGCTTTCGAAGATGGCTCAACGAAATGACTGAGATTATCCAGATGGAAAGGATACGCTTCCACAACTCTAAAACACTAAACCGCTTTCTAAGCATTTGGGGACCATTCATTGACTATCTTAAAGACATGTAACCCTTTTCTGAGAGATGTGCCTTTGACTGTACTGCAACTTGTATTTTTGTAACATTTGGCCTTGTAGGTAACGGCAATATTACATTCATTCGAGACACGCTTTTAAATTTATCTGGCAGCTCTGTTTATTTTGTTTATTTTGTTGTTTTTGTTTTTTCTTTTCTGTCGCTGTGCTTCACTTACATATAACTTGAAAAATTTGAAAATAAAATATATAAAAAAAAAAGTCACTCTCTCCCTCCCTACTCTGATAGAGTGCAACCAAATCCCCAACAACCGCTCTGAAATTCCCACTGCAGAGGTAGCTGTTCAACACATGCACCTAAAAAGTATCGCAAAACAGATTCCAACTTTACATCCTCAGGCACCCATAATGTTGCTGCTTGGCAGAGATCTCATCAGAGTCCATAAGGTGCGTAAACAAATTAACGGCCCGCACGACTCTCCATACGCACAAAAGCTCGACTTGGGATGGGTTATAGAGGGCAGTGTCTGCCTTGGTGAGGTCCACAAACCAGACACAGTAAACACCTTCTACACTAACACACTGGAAAATGGACGAGCATCTCTCTTCAGGCCATGTCCCAACCGCTACTTTGTGAAAGAAACACACAACAACTTTGGGTCTCTCATCTGCAAAGACAGCAAAGACCACATAGGATGCACTGTTTTTCAGAGATCCAAAGACGACGACAAAATTGCACCTTCATTTGAAGACGTGGCGTTTCTGAATATCATGGAACAAGGGTTTTACAAAGATAAAGATAACAGTTGGATGGCTCCCTTACCCTTCAAGACAGAGACGCCGCCTGCCTAACAACAAGGCTCAAGCCCTTAACCTGTTTCAGATCACTGCAGCGCTCCTTCAACAGGAAACCAGAACTGAAAGAACACTTCTTCGCATTTATGAAAAAAATATTTCAGAATAGACATGCAGAAGAAGCACCCCCACTCGAACCTGAAGAGGAGTGCTGGTATCTACCTATTTTTGGAGTGTATCACCCTAAGAAACCTGGACACATCAGAGCAGTCTTCGACTCAAGTGCTAAGCACGATGGCGTCTCTCTTAACGATGTCCTCCTGACTGGTCCAGACCTTAACAATAACCTCCTAGGCGTGCTCCTTCGTTTCCGCCAGGACTCTGTTGCCGTCACAGCGGACATCCAGCAGATGTTCCACTGCTTCCTTGTCAGACCAGACCACCAAAACTTCTTACGTTTTCTGTGGTATCAAGACAATGACTTCAACAGAGAAATAAAGGAATATAGAATGCGCGTGCATGTTTTTGGTAACAGTCCTTCACCGGCCGTAGCTATCTTTGGACTGAGAAAGACTGCGCAAGAGGGAGAGGAGACCTTTGGAGAACATGCTAGAAGATTCGAGGAGAGGAACTTCTACGTAGATGATGCATTAAAATCTCTACCTTCACCTTCAGCTGCCATCGATCTGCTCAAAAGGACTCAACAGATGCTGGCACGGTCTAACCTCAGGCTGCATAAGATTGCGTCAAACAATGCAGAAGTCATGGCAGCCTTTCCCTCAGACGACCATGCCAGCGACCTAAAGGATCTGGATCCGGGAGCCGACGACCTCCCCATGCAGCGAAGTTTGGGTGTCAGTTGAGACCTGAAGAACGACACATTCACATTTCAAGTGTCTGATGAACACAAACCTTTTACACGACGCGGAGTCCTGTCAACCATTAATAGCCTGTATGACCCGTTAGGATTCGTCGCCCCGATCTTGTTGCAGGGGAAAACCATACTTCGGGAATTAACAGTTGACTGTCATGACTGGGACGCACCGCTGCCTGCCAAGAAAGAGCAACTATGGACAGCATGGAGAGAATCCCTCCAAGAACTCAGAAACCTACAGATACCTAGGTCCTATACACGGGTCTCTCCACCCACAGCCCAACGCAGAGAACTCTGCATTTTCTCGGAGGCATCAGTCAAGTCAGTAGCAGCTGTGGCCTACTTAAAGCTCTTTGATCAAGATGGAAGCTGCCACATAAGCTTTGTTCTAGGCAAAGCAAAACTAGCCCCTAGACCAGAGTTCACTATCCCGCGATTGGAACTATGTGCTGCCGTGTTAGCAGTGAACATCGCAGAGTTCATTACTGCTGAACTGGACATTAAGATAGATGACATCAGCTACTTTACGGATAGTAAAGTAGTGTTGGGCTACATCCACAATGAAAAGCGTCAATTCTATGTCTTCGTGAACAACAGAGTGCAGCGGATAAGAAGGTTCTCCAGCCCCACACAGTGGCACTTTGTATCAACGGACAACAATCCTGCTGATCACGCAACAAGATTCATCCCAGCAGCACGCCTCAAAGATACCATGTGGCTCACAGGTCCAGCTCTGCTGTCACAGCCCGAGCAAACGCACCACGAGCAGGCCACCTTTGAACTTGTGAATCCGGAACAGGACGTAGACGTCCGCCCCCTAGTGTCTACCCTGAGCACAACTGCCAGGGAGAGCCAACTGGGGTCTCAACGGTTTTGCCGCTTCTCAAGCTGGAAGTCCCTCACCCGTGCCATTTCATGTCTCATCCATATAGTCCGCCTCTACAGGAAGAGTACAGAGGATTCTCATGATGGTTGCAATGGATGGCATCATTGCACCCAAGATCACACGGTAGAGATGCTCACCAAGGCTCAAAACACAATCATACGTACCGTCCAAGAGGAGACTTATGCAAAAGAGCTGCAGTGTATCAGAGATCAAATATCTCTTCCACAGGCCAGCCCCATCAGAGCCCTGAGCCCTTTCATTGACACGAACGGTCTCATTAGAGTGGGCGGACGCATCACAGAGGCTAGTATAAGATGCGAGAAGAAGCAACCTATAATAGTTCCTGGCCGTCATTACATCGCCACTCTTCTTGTGCGCCATTATCATGAACGGAATCAACATCAGGGACGTCTCTTTACAGAGGGCGCTATTCATTCTGCCGGCTTGTGGATTGTGGGTGGAAAAAGGTGTGTGAACAGTCTTATTTTCAGATGTTTCACCTGTCGTAGACTCCGGCGCACCTGCGAAACTCAGAAAATGGCCAACTTACCCGACTGCCGCCTCAACACAGATCCTCCGTTTTCGTACGTTGGACTTGATGTTTTTGGACCATGGTCAGTCTCTTGACGATGCACACGAGGAGGTCATGCAGAGAGCAAAAGATGGGCGGTCTTGTTCTGCTGTCAGAGCATTCGTGCCATCCACATCGAAATCATCGAATCTATGGACACTTCTTCCTTTATCAGTGCCTTGAGAAGGTTCATCGCCATACGTGGACCGGTTAAACAACTACGCTCAGACAGGGGAACTAACTGTGTCGGAGCCTGTCATGATCTACTGATCCCTTCCAACATCAGTGGTAAAGTGGAGAGGTTCCTTACAGAGCAAGGTTGTGTGTGGGAGTTTAACCCCCCTCATGCCTCCCATATGGGTGGAGCCTGGGAAAGGATGATAGGGCTGACACGCAAGATCTTGGACTCTATGTTCTTACAGCTTGGGTCTTCAAAAATCACCCATGAGTTCCTAGTCACCCTGATGGCTGAAGTGACCGCCATTGTAAATTCCAGACCGCTTGTACCAGTGTCTACAGACCCAGATGACCCATTTATACTCACCCCTGCAACTCTGTTAACACAAAAAACTGGTCCCTCTCTTGCTCCTCCAGGCGACTTTGATGGCAAAGACTTGTATAAACGTCAGTGGAGACAGGTACAAAGTCTTGCTAACACCTTCTGGGACAGATGGAGGAAACAATACCTGTCCACTCTGCAGACAAGAAGAAAGTGGCAGTCTGACAAGCCAAATCTCACTAAAGGGAGTTTAGTGCTCATCAAGGACAATCAAGTCGAAAGAAACACATGGCCTATAGGGCGTATCGCAGAAGTGTTTCCCAGTAAGGACGGTAGAGTCCGCAAAGTGGAAGTGAAGGTAGCGCACGCAGACGGAGTTAAAGTGTTCCTGAGGCCAGTTACAGAGTTGGTCCTCCTTTTACCATCCGAAGACTAGATTACGACTGCTCTTTCAGACATGTATGGTATATTAAGTAATGGTATCCAGGGACACCAGACGGGGAGTGTTCTGTTCTGTATTGTTACTCGTTGTCTCCCCTTAGTGGTATACTAAAGAAATTGCAGTCACGTTTGTTTTGCGGCTTCCATTAATGATGTCATCAGGAAGTGCTCAGGAATGTCTCCAGACAGCTTTGTCTTGTATTTGTGAACCAATCTAAGGCCATCTGCTCACGTTCAAGCTATAAACGAGCATCGTCGGTATGTAAATGTTCTTTAACATGCCATCTATCTATATAGAGGAATATTTTCATGTAAGATGAGATGTAATGTTATTAAAATTTCCGGGTGTTCACTTATGCCGGTTGTAGTGTAAACAGAATAGTCTGAGCTAAGTCATGACTAAAAATCTTTAAATAGCCATTTCATTGTGTAAAATAACAAGTTATTTGTACGAGTATTGTTTAAAACATGTGAACAGACTCAATGGGAAGATTTAGTACTCATTTATGTATTTCTTCGTTTTCAGTTTTACCCTACCTTTGGTCATCATTAAAGAAGTAAACGATTCACCTTCGTCCAGTGTGGTGACTAGAGGAGGAGTTAAACTGTCTGTCAATTTACACAAAGGGTTGGAACAAGGACGGAACACTTACATAGTTGATTTCTCGCATAAAAAAGTTTCAGAAGTGAATTTTGTAATGGAATAGCAGAGATCTTCGCGACCTAGATTCGGAAGACTACCTGATCTCAGGTCAGTTGTGTAGCCTATGTAAATGTTGGGGCGTGACCGTTCTCTTAATACACCCATGGGCTGACAAAGGTTCCGGTTTTTGGGAGGTTGACGTCAACTTCCAGCTTTGTTGGGATTCACCCGTTTTCAGCGGCAGTTTCAAAATATGAAATTTTCATAGTAAAGGGGTGTCAGTGGGACTTTGAGCTTATATGTATGTCCTATTTACCCACCAAACTGTCGTTATTCAACTATGACAGGGTAAAATCGGTTTTGCATTCTATCACCCCTTTAATATAATAAGTTTCAGATGTTTAAAAAAAGGTGACATGTGCCGATGGCAGTAGCCTATGTTTATTTATTTTGCCCTGCCTCATTGTTGTTAATTGGTCTTACTTATAGAACAGTACCCTAACCCAGCTTTCGAAAAAGGCAAAGGTGGGGACTCTGGCATGCCATAACGCAAGGGGGCAGCAGGTGCACACATGTGTGGTTTGTTTTCGAAACTGTCGGTGGTGTGGGAGTATTTCACTGTTTCTTCCTGTATGTAATCTTACTGTAAATGTGTTCACGTATCAAAGCCTGCCGACGATTTGTGATTTATGTGCAACTTTGAGGCAATGACTGGCTCAGATGAAACACTTTTTTCCGCTTTCCATAGACAAAAGAAACATGAGTTTGAGGAAGAATATGTATCTTTATATCTCATGTAGATGTTTGCACTACTATACTGTACTAACAGCTTTGTTGACAGCTGTAGCATCTAAATGAACAAGATACTTTACCTATCTATCAGTGTACACACAGTACCGCTGTAAACAACAGAGTCTGGAATAGCATCCATAGATAACTCTCACACACATACATAGACCTTGTTTTATGGTTGAACTATGAGCACTGATTGATGACACTGTCAGAGTCACTGTCTAGAGAGAAATGATGATGTATTACTTTATTAAAGCCTGCCAAAATAAAATAAATAAAACATTTGGTGAAAATTTTGTTAAATTGTATTATGTGTAATTTGGGGAAAATGGAGGGTGTTAAACACAGATGAGCAGTGACCAGCGTGATTACATTAAGTTTAAATGACACAGTGAACTTTCTAATCACCTTGTGATCACAAGGAAGGAGCTGTTTCATAAAAGGAGTAATTGAGAGGGGCAGAGATGTGATAAAATTGGTGTTGCTGCTGGTGGATAAGCTGACAAGCATTCACATCTCAGGTAATTGATTATGACACCGGAGCTGGGAAAATATCCTAAAATTGCTGTTGACCTATTTTCAAACAGCTACAAAATCGAAAAAACATACAATGCCGACATAGGATCTCATTCAAATTTGTCTATTTCATATTCTTGCCAAGCGTGAGACATATTGTAGGATTGTCATTTCCACCACCGTCATTTCCAACACATTACCTTCTTGGGTGGAAATGACAAACGTGTGGTGGAAATGACATTTATGCTTACAAGGTGCAATTCATAGATTGTGTGACTACATATGTATATTTAATTTATTGAAATGTACAATGCTAATGTATTTATTCAAATGTATATTTGTTGAAATGCCTTTTCATCTATTTTTAAGATGCCGCGGAAGTCAACTGCAGAAAGGTCTCAGTCCTATAGGGACAGACTAAAAGAGGACCCTGTCAAATATGAAGAGCGACTGAAGAGAGACAGGGAGAGATACATGAGGAAAAAAGAAAGAGGGGTTGTAAAGCCAATTGCAGATTTGTCAAAGCGAGAACAACGCAAAAGAAGGAGACAATGGAGAACCAATCAAAGAAATTATCTGGAGAAGATGAACAAAGCTCTTAAGGTACAGGCCTACCTTTCTACCACTACACCACCAAACTCTCCAGATTCTGTGCAGCTAGAACATGATGTTGATCCACCTCCCACACCACCCTCACCAACCTCACCATCACCCTCTGCCCAACATTTAAGTCAAAAACAAAGGGGAAGGAAAAAGGTTCTAAGAAACCGTTCAAAAGTTTATGCAGCATTGCATGAAAGCCATGTTAAGCTTGGGAAGGCTCTGCAGAAGGCCGAGAGATACCGCAAACGGTATGACCGATTAATGAAGAAAGTGAAGCAGGCTGACTCCCCAAACTCCAAGTCAAAAAAGCAGATGGCAACACCACCACACACTCTAAGAAGAACTTTGGTTTTCCATAATGCTCTTCTTGCTGAGCTGAGAGACAGATATGAAAATCTGTCCTCCGAGAGAGAAAAACAACTTATTTCGAAGATAATGGCAGGAAAGATCCTCAAGAAGTATCGCCTACTGAAAATGGCTAGAACAGAATTTGGCTTCTCAGCCAAGAGAATGAGAAATAATGAAAAGAGGTCAGCAGCACTTAAATACACAAGGAAGAAGCAAAAAAACAGCATCAGCACAGACACAGAAGAGAAAATCAAGCAATTCTTGGAAAGAGATGAGAACAGCAGAGCAACAACTGGAAAAAAGGAGACTCTGACACAGAAGAAAATGAAAAAACAGAAAAGATTCCTTAATGAACCCATGGAAATACTTCATGACAAATTTAAGAAGGACTATCCTGACATACAGATTTCTTACAGTGAGTTCTGCAAGAAACGTCCTTTTTGGATTATAAAGCCCACAATTAAGGACAAAGACACATGCATATGCAAGACGCATGCCAATATGCAGTTAATGGCAGACAAACTGCTGCAGCATAAAGTGATCAACAGCAGTAAAATTGAAGATTTGGTGGTCTCTCTGTGCTGTTCACCATACACCAAGGAGTGTATGTACAGAGAATGTCCCAACTGTGTGGACAAAGAATTGCAGATCTCAGCCTTTGACCCTGGGGCACAGACATTTTGGCATACATGGAAGGCAAAAGCTGAGGAGAGAGAGAAGAAAAAGAAAGATGGAACTAAAGAGAACATCACAGTTCATCTCACTGTTAAGGAGAAAATAGAGGGCACACTGCATACTTTACTAGAAGACTTTTCAACAGATCTAAAACAAAAACTTGGAAAGCATGTGTATAACCAGGCGGTACATTTTGGAGATTCGCATCACCAAGTCTCCCTCCATACTGGTGTGGCCTACACCTGGAAGGATGTAAAGTCCTTATGCTCAATCAGCTCTTCTTTTCGCCACGATCCCTCAGCAATATGGGCACATCTAACCCAAGTGCTAACTTACTTGAGAGAACAACATCCCACTGCCACCACACTTCATGTGGTCAGTGATGGACCAACGACGCAATACCGCTCAAAAAAAAACTTCTTCCTCCTCACCAATGTTCCTTAACAAATGGGTTGGAAAAGGGTGACCTGGAATTTCTTAGAGGCTGGCCACGGCGAAGGCCCAGCTGATGGGATTGGAGCGGCGGTGAAGAGAAGAGCGGATGATCTTATTGCAAGAGGGAGGGACATTCCAGATGCACGAGTACTGCTTGAGGAGCTTAAGCAGCAAAAGTCTGCCACAGAGCTGTTCTATGTTGAGCCAGATGCCGTTGAGGCAATGGATGTTCACGTTCCATCTGAATTACAGACAATTCGTGGCACGATGAAAATTCATCAGGTATGGTCTCGCTGTTGTTTTTTTATACATTTTATGGTCTTGCTGTTGTTTCTTAACACAAGTTATGACTAATTGAATGCTCTGACAGACTTTTTTTAATCTCCTTGCAGATCACCTCTCATTCTCCAAGCCAGATGTCATGGAGGATTCTTAGTTGTTTTTGCTCTGCACCCAACGATTGCAACTGTTTCACACCAGAAACGGTCAGGTTTCAGCCATGGGATGAAGCTACCCCCACAACCAGTACACTTCCTGTCACATCCCAAGATGGAGGTCTGCAACCAATTTTGGACTTGCATGATGGTCTTATCGGTCAGTGGTGTGCAGTGGTGTATGATGGAGATGTGTACCCAGGTATTATTCAGGATGTTGAGTTATACAGTGGTGCTCAAGTGAAAACAATGACCGGTATTGGGATCAATCGCTTTTATTGGCCACTGAGAGATGATGTCATCTGGTACCAACCGATGGATATAATAGGCCTCATCCCTGAGCCCGTACCAGTGACAAAACGACACAAGGAGATTAATCAGAATCAGAATCAGAATCAGAAAGGGTTTTATTGCCAAGTACGTTTTTTGACACATACAAGGAATTTGTTTTGGTGTTGCTGGTGCACATCACACATTCTCTAAATGTAATATTAAACAATATAAGTATAGGTAAACAATATAAGTATATGTACACAGTATGTATTAAATTAAAAATAAAGATAGAAATAAAATAAAATAGATAAATAAAGAGCAAAGAGCATTAGAGCAGAGAGAACAGTGGCATGAAGAGCCAGGTGGAGAGTCACGGTGGTTTCCGGGCCTTGTTAATAAGGCTAGTGGCGGAGGGGAAAAAAGCTGTTCATGTGGCGTGAGGTTTTGGTCCTGATGGACCTCAGCCTCCTGCCAGATGGGAGGGGGCTCAAAGAGTTTGTGTCCGGGGTGGGAGGGGTCAGCCACAATCTTTCCAGCACGCTTCAGAGTCCTGGTGGCGTAAAGGTCCTGGAGCGGCGGCAGATTGCAGCCAATCACCTTCTCAGCTGACCGAATGACACGCTGCAGTCTGCCCTTGTCCTTGGCAGTGGCAGCAGCGTACCAGATGGTGATGGAGGATGTGAGGATGGACTCAATGATGGCTGTGTAGAAGTGCACCATCATTGTCTTTGGCAGGTTGAATTTCTTCAGCTGCCGCAGGAAGTACATCCTCTGTTGTGCTTTCTTGACGAGGGAGCTGATGTTCAGCTCCCACTTGAGGTCCTGGGAGATTGTAGTTCCCAGGAAGCGGAAAGACTCCACAATGTTAATTGTGGAGCCACAGAGGGTCATGGGGGCAGGTGGGGCTGGGTTCTTCCTGAAGTCCACAACCATCTCCACTGTCTTTAGAGCGTTGAGATCTAAATTGTTTTGGTTGCACCACTTCACCAGGTGGTCAGCCTCCGACCTGTAAGCGGACTCGTCTCCATCAGAGATGAGTCCGATGAGAAGGTGTCGTCCGCGAACTTCAGAAGCTTGACGGACTGATGACTGGAGGTGCAGTTGTTGGTGTAGAGGGAGAAGAGCAGAGGCGAAAGAACACAGCCCTGAGGGGATCCAGTGCTGATGGTCTGTGAGTTGGAGACGTGTTTCCCCAGCTTGACATGCTGCTTCCTGTCAGACAGAAAGTCAGTGATCCACCTGCAGGTGGAGTCAGGCACACCAAGCTGGGAGAGCTTCTCCTGGAGCAGAGCCGGGATGATGGTGTTGAAGGCAGAGCTGAAGTCCAAAAAACAGGATCCTGGCGTAGGTTCCTGCAGAGTCCAGGTGCCGGAGGATGTAGTGGAGGGCCAGGTTGACTGCGTCATCTACAGACCTATTGGCTCTGTAGGCAAACTGCAGGGGGTCCAGGAGGGTGTCGGTAATGGCTTTGAGGTGTGAAAGCACAAGGCGCTCAAAGGACTTCATAACCACAGAGGTCAGGGCGACGGGTCTGAAGTCATTAAGTCCTGTGGTCCTTGGCTTCTTGGGGACAGGGATGATGGTTGAGGTCTTGAAGCAGGCTGGCACGTGACATGTCTCCAGTGAGGTGTTAAAAATGTCTGTGAACACTGGAGACAGCTGGTCAGCACAGTGCTTCAAGCATGATGGGGAGACAGCATCTGGTCCAGCAGCTTTCCTGGGATTCTGTCTCCTAAAGAGTCTGTTGACGTCCCTCTCGTGGATGGAGAGAGTCGTCACTGAGGTGGGTAGGGGGGTGGAGGTGGAGACCTTTAAGGAGGGCATTGGTGGGGGGGCCCAGGGCCCTGCTGAGGTGGGTGAGGTGGAGGTGATGCACAGTGGCTGTAGCTGTAGGGAGGTGTCGTGGGGGATGGTGTCAGGACTGACCTTTTGTCTTTCAAATCAACAGTAGAACTCGTTCAGGTCGTTGGCTAGGTGTCGGTCATCGAAGGAGTGGGGGGTTTTAGGCTTGTAGTTGGTGATCTGCCTAAGTCCTTTCCAGACAGTTGCAGAGTCATTAGCTGAGAACTGGTTTTGGAGTTTCTCAGAGTATCGTCGTTTAGCCTCCTTCACCGCCTTGCTAAACTTGTTCTTTGACTCTTTAAATCTGTCTTTGTCCCCACTCCTGAACGAGTCTTCCTTAGCCAGCCTTAACCTTCTGAGTTTGGCTGTGAACCAGGGTTTGTCATTGTTGTAACTCACCCTGGTGCATGATGGAACACAGCAGTCCTCACAGAAGCTGATGTATGACGTCACAGCCTCTGTGTACTCATCCAGACTGTTGGTAGCAGTCCTGAACACATCCCAGTCAGTAGAATCCAAACACGACTGGAGATCCTCCACAGCCTCACTGGTCCACTTCCTTGATGTCCTCACAACAGGTTTGCAGAGCTTTAGTTTCTGCCTGTAGGTGGGGATCAGGTGGACCATGACGTGGTCAGAGTGTCCCAGTGCAGCACGGGGGACGGCGTGATAAGAATCCCTGACTGTGGTGTAACAGTGATCCAGAATGTTCTCCTCTCTGGTCGGGCATTTAATATGCTGTCTATAAGACGGAAGTTTGGAAAGAAATCTGCAAGATTTGGCCTTGAATCACATTGCCACCCTCTCTCGCTCTCTCTCGCTCTCTCTCTCTTTTGCTCTCTCTCTCTCTCTCTCTCACACACACTCCCTCTCTCATGAACTGTCTCTCTCTCTCACACACACTACCTCACTTTCATGCACATTATCTCTCACACACACCGTCTGGTCACCATAATTGCCCTATGGACAAACCTACATGCTTACTTCTCTCTCAATCTCTCTCTCTCTCTCTCTCTCTCTCTCTCATGCACGCACAGCCCTTGATGCTTTACAGTTCATGTTATATGATAATTGATATGATATAGTTTAAGGTGTCTTTTAAATGTTTTCTTCAGAACAGTGTTCATCTAAGAGACTGATTGATTAGAATTTTACAACACCAAACTCACTCACACACAGCGTGTGTATGCTCAAGATGCTTTATAGTTCATGTTACAATGCATTGACATGACTAAAGTTTAGGTGTTTGTTTAAGTATTCCAAAATTCAAAACAGTGTTCATCTAACCAATTGGAATGTTACAATTTTACAATCTGCATTTATGCGTAACTTACACTTTTTCATGTGATGTGGTTAAAGTTGTTTACAGTAAGACTGTAACTGTTCATCTGGTTATGGAACCAAACAGACTAATGACTAATGATTTGTTAAATGGAATTGTCTGCTTCAGAACGTTTCAAATAAATGTCTTCTGGTTTTCTACATGGACGTCCATTCATTGTCATTTCCACAACACCCAGTCATTTCCACCACCTCATAACTTTTTAAAAAATATTTACAAAATTCTAATCACTCATTAAAAACTTCTGCATAGTTTATGGGATAATGTTCCACTTAATGTAATAACACAAGAAGTCATTTTTCTGAAACGTATCTAACCAATCCAATATTATATTTCAGGTTGTGGTGGATGTAAACTTTGTGTTTGGGCCTCATTACAATTAATTTACTTAATCCACAAATCTATGATAATTGCAATATAGGTATTAACTGGTAAAACTATGTGTTAAAGTGATCTTACACTGTTAAGAAATTATGTATATCATAATATTTTTAAATAATAAGCAAATATTTACATGTGATGGAAATGACATTTGTTCAGTGCAGATCGGAAAATATGTCAAAAAACACCAATTTGTCTTATAATGTAAGTGCGTTCTCTTATGGATCATCAAACTAGACTAGTTATATTAAACTGTTAGACTGTGACTGTTTTGATTTGAACACTTTTTTCCCCCTCAAGTTCACAAGGCCAAAAGTGCCTGTAGTTGAAGAAACACCCAGAAATGTGTAAAGATTACAACTGGTTAAGATGAAAAATGAATCGTGATGCAAATTGTAGACGTGAACGGTCTATTAATTATTTACCTTTGATTTCACTTATTTGACTTTAGACCTCACTATGTCTTCTTAGTTTTTTTTTTTTTTTTTTGCCTAAACCTGACGTTACCGAAGTGTTTAAAACCGGGACCATTCACGTATTTCCTGCCACCGCTAGGGGCGCAAATTTATGAAACACTCCTGTGGGTTGTAATAGAGGGTAGGAAAAACAACAGCTATCGTCTGATGGTTTGGAGGACTTGTTGCTTTCTGTCACAGTTTAGCATCTTTTGGTGCATGGCTTGCATAATTTGTATAAAATGGTAAAGTAGTGCATTAATTTACTGTATACAAACTGCTCTGAAATTAGTATATAGTACATACTGTATGGTATTAGTACTGTGTATGGCATAGCAACACAAGTCAGGCTGTGTTTTGGTCTAATGGACATTTGGATATTTTGGAGTGAAACCAGTCAAATAATGCACACAATAGATGCACACACACTGCATCCCAGATAGCTAAGATATCTGAGTATGTGCAAACAACGTCATGCATATGGATCAGTGTTCTTCCCGGTGTTCTGTGAAAGCCTCACAGTGCCAGTTTTGGTGTTTTTCTCATTTTCTCAAATTTGAGATTTTTCAGTAGTACATTTACATTTTTACTGTCTTCTCTACAGAATCTATGCTTGGAGGAATTCCCCCCTCAGTCTGCTAGGCACGAGAGAGAAGTGAACCCAAGTGTGTGACAAACAATTTCAATTTATAAATGCAAATCACATCCTGACTCCTCTGTCCTCTTATCTCTGTATTTTTCTTCCCCTTTTGTGTGTGTGTGTACATAGTAGTGTGTTTTTTCCAGTTGTGTCTGTCTTGCACCACACCCATTCTCTCTCTCTCTCACACACACACACACACACACACACACACACACACACACACACACACACACACACACACACACACACATGTAATTATGGGCATGTTTCAGTAAGAATAGCTGCACACACATACAGTATATAAGCACACAATGAGTCCCATCTACACTTCAACCCACACACACAAACACACACATATCTTCAAAAATAAAGGTAATAAAAGAAAAAGAGAAAGCCCTATTGATATTACTGTGTTTATTACAGTAGTAATGTCTCCAACGAATAGCATTTTTAAGGGGCAAAATATTGTGCGTGACAATATGACACAAAAGCGCCCCCTACAGATTTTTTTTAAAGGAACACGCCGACTTATTGGGAATTTATCTTATTCACTGTAACCCCCAGAGTTAGACAAGTCCATACATACCCTTCTCATCTCCGTGCGTGCTGTAATGCTGTCTGACGGCTCCAGCGGCATCAGGCCAGCACAGAACATGCAGGTGAATGGTTCCAGCAATCCTACTGCTCCAAATAAGTGACAAAATAACGCCAACATGTTCCTATTTACATGTTGTGATTTGTAAAGTCACAGCGTGTACAAAAATCAACGTAACATGAGACACAGCCGTCTTCTAACTGTAAACAAACCGGGAACTATATTCTCAGGTGGAAGAATATAGTACTTGGGTGGAGTGATATGCTCGCAGCAAGCCTGTCTGAGAATATAGTTCCCGGTTTGTTTACTGTTAGAAGATGGCTGTGTCTCATGTTACGTTGTTTTTTGTACACGCTGTGACTCTACAAATCACAACATGTAAATAGGAACATGTTGGAGTTATTTTGTCACTTTTGTCACAATTCGGAGCAGTAGGCTAGTTGGAACCAGTTACCTGCAGGATCTATGCTAGGCTAAGCTAATGCTGGAACCGTCAGACAGCGTTACAGCACGCACGGAGATGAGAAGGGTATGTATCAACTTGTCTTACTCTGGGGGTTACAGTGAATAAGATAAATTCCCAATAAGTCGGCGTGTTCCTTTAAGTCTCCACATCTAAATGTCTAACGGAAAATTAGTAGGCATATGTAACATTGAGATGAGAACGTTGAGATGTAGAAAAAGCCTCTTGGGGTTGTTGCCAACAGGAAGTCAGCCATTTTGAATTGAGTTTTTGTCGAACAATGTGGTCGTGGCATGGCAGCCATTTTGCCAGAACTTTGCCCAAGGGTCATCTGCCACAGGTGGAGCTGCGGTAAGGAGATTACATTTTCTCTCGTGCCAAGGCTGGGGTCTGACCATGAAATTGTTGTTTCCATCTCGGTTGCAACTGTCCAAGAGTTGCTCGTCCTCTCATATCTGGTGAAGTGTAGTCTTGCATTGCCAGACCTTCCTCCACAGCGCTGCAAAGGAGGGTCTGGCTAGTCCACACAGCATTCTGGGATGGGAGAAAAACGTGCTCTGGTTTATTAGCATGTCTTTAAACCAATAACAATTGTCTTGGGCGGATCACAATTGTTTTGGGTGGAGCTAAGCGCTGGGCAGAGCCACGGTGCCGCTGCAAAATAGCCTCGGGAAGGAACTAGTCTTGGTGGAACGTGTACGTTCAAAAGTGGTTTTAGTCGTGCAACAGAAAACTCAGATTGGACAGATAGTCTAGCTAGCTGTCTGGATTTAACCTGCATAGATCTAAAGAGCAGTTAACTATACTCCTCATAAATCCACCAGAGTTTAGATTGCCAACACAAACACATTTTTTTAATTTAACCTTTATTTAATCAGGTAGGCCGTTGAGAACAAGTTCTCATTTGCAACGACGACCTGGCCAAGAATAAAGCATAAGTGTGCAAGACAACATACAGTTTCACATTCAATACAATACAAGAAAAACAGAATACAATAGGCTACATAAAGTGCAGATTAGGTAGGCAATAGAAAGCCATCGCGAAGGGAGGGGTAAGTGAGTCGAGGGTGAATAAGGTAATAACAACACAATATACATGAATATTCTATAGTCTATAACAATGCTGAGATGTATTGAAGAGTCAATATACAGTTAGTGCAAATAGTGGTCTAGTTAGAGATGTAGGTCAGTAATAACACAGTAAACATGAATATACAGTCTATATAAAATGCTAAATGTAGTGAAGAGTCAATATACAGTTAGTGCAAATAGTGGTCTAGGTGCTAATGTGGTTCAGGAATAACACAATATGCATGAATAAATATAGAAAGAGTCAATGAAAATATGAAATGACATGCTATATAAAATACTGAAATGTGGTAAAAGAGTCAATATACAATTAGTACAGAATTGTGGTTAGATAGAGATGTATATCGGTAGAGTGTATTAAAATTGTGTGATACTAAGGTGGGAATAAACGAATAAACAGTTAAGCATATCGGGCAGATGAAAGGTGCAAAAGAAAGAGAGCAGAATATGATAGTGTTGAAAATGTGCATTTGTGCAAATATGCAATTGGGCATGACAAGGATAACGGGGTAAGGGTGTGATAAACAGTGGGTGAAAGATGGATGAAGGAATAACAGTTAGCACGTGCAGTGAACAGACAGGAGCTCAGACAGACGTGATTTGAAGGCATTTAGTGGGATAAGGGTTTTAAGTTTCAGGGTTTTTTGTAGTATGTTCCAGTCATATGCAGCTGAGAAATGGAAGGAGTGGCGGCCAAAGAGGGTGCGGGCTTTTGGGGTGACCCAAAGGAGATGTAACAGCTTGAGTGAAGATGGTGAATGAGGCTATTGTGACCAGTGAGCTTAGGTACACCAGGACCTTGCCTAGTAAGGACTTGTAAAGGAGTTGGTACCAGTGAGTGAAGCGTTGAGTGTGTAACGAGGGCCAGCCAATTAAAGCATAGAGGTGACAGTGGTGGGTGTTAAAAGGGGCTCTGGTCACAAAACGTATGGCACAGTGATAGAGAAAATCCAGTTTTTGCAAGAGAGAGTTTGAGGCAGTTCTGTAAATGACATCACTAAAATTGAGGGTTGGTAAAATTGTCATTTTCACCAAGGTGAGTTTGGCTGCATGAGTGAAGGAGGCCTTGTTGCGGAATAGAAAACCAATCCTAGACTTAACTTTAGATTGAAGGTGTTTATGTGTTGCCGGAAGGAGAGGGAACTGTCTAACCAGACACCATTTTCTAATTCCAACCCATCGAGCGTGGTAATACTAATCGGATAGGTAGGGGTGGGATCGATTGAAAAGCATGAACTTGGTTTTGCCAGGGTTTAATAGTAATTAGAGGTTTCGGAAGGAGTGCTGGCTGGCATTGAAGCTCTCCTGAAGGTTTGACAGCAGAGTCTCCAATGAGGGGCCAGATGTATATAGGATGGTGTCGTCTGCGTGTAGGTGGGTTTGAGAGTTCCCGACAGAAAGAGCCACATCATTGATGTATATGGAGAAGAGAGTCGGCCCGAGAATCGAACCTTGTGGTACCCCCATAGTGACATCCATAGGACCAGACCGCATGCCTTCAGATTTAATGCACTGGACCCTATCAGAAAAATAGTTGTTGTAGTTGAGTCTGTCGATAAGAATACGATGATTAAAAGAGTCAAAAGCCTTGGACAGATCGAGGTAGACAGCTGCACAGTAATGCTTTTTGTTGAAGGCTGCTATAATGTCGTTTATGACCTTGAAGGTGGCTGTGGTACAGCCGTGACCTGCACGGAAGCCAGATTGTGTAGTGGAGAGGACGTTGTGGGATTCGAGGTGGTTGGTAATCTGGTTATTGACCAGGCATTCGAAGACTATTGCAAGGCAGGGTAAGATGGAAATGAGTCTATAGCAGTTTAGGTCAAGGGTGTCTCCCCCTTTGAAGAGAGGGATGACTGCGGTGGATATCCAATCTCCAGGGATTTCTGAAGTTATGAGAGACAGGTTAAAAAAGGTTGGTAATGGGGGAAGCAATAATATTTGTAGATAATTTTAGGAAGTTGGGGTCCAGATTGTCTAGCCCAGCTGACTTGTATGGGTGCAGATTTTGCAGCTCTCTCAGCATGTCAGCTGTCATGATTGGGGTGAAGGAAAAGCGTGGTGGGGTTGTGAACATGTAGCTGCAGGGGACGTGGGGCACCTTGTTTGGGGGCCGGCCGCCAGATGAAAAGCATGATCAAATGTTTGTTGAAGTTCTGTATCATCGTAAACTTGTCGGTGGAGATAGTATTACCTAATTTCAGGGCTGTGTGTAGCTGGGAGGAGGAGTTCTTGTTCTCCATAGTTTTTACAGTGTCCCAGAACTTTTTTGAATTGGAGCTATAGGAGTACCGGTTTCTTGCTTCTTTGAAGACTTGCATGATACGGGCGTTGCTCGAGGCTAATGCCATGCGCCACAAGATGTTTTTAATGTAGGTTGAGGGTGGTCAGCTCCGGTGTGAACCAGGGGCTATATCTGCTTGATTCTAAACTTTTTAAATGAGGCAGGTTTTATTTAGGTTAGTGAGGAAATCAGTTTTGAATGATAACCAGGTATCCTCCACTGTCGGGATGAGGTTAATGCTCTCCCAGTCAACAATGTTCAGGTCGGACAGAAAGGCTTGTTTGCAGAAGAAGATTTGTTTATTTGACAATGCACATTAATCAACATTTCTGTAAATGCGCCAGTGTTAGCCAGTCGGCTAATTTTCAACTGTAGTCCTACCTAGTTGCATGCATGTCTTTATGGTGGGAAGAAACCGGAGGAAACCCACGCGAGCACGGGGAGAACATGCAAACTCCACACAGAAAGGCCTGGGACGACCTGGGTTCGAACCCAGAACCTTCTTGCTGTGAGGCAGAAGTGCTAACCACTGAGCCACCGTGCTAATTAGACGATGCTAATTAGACAATGTTTGAAAGAGATAAGATATGGGCGTTTGACCGCAGACCCATTACGGGTGCATGCAATCAGACAATGATCACTGATATCCTGGTCAAAAACAGCTGGGGTGTATTTAGAAGCCAGGTTGTAAAGTGCAATGTCTATGAGGGTAGCCTTGCTTACTGATTTGGGATTGTATCTCGTAGGTTCAGTTATAATTTGTGTGAGGTTGAGGGCATCGAGCTTAGCAAGTATAGAAGCTGGGGTGTTAAGCACATGTAGGTTTAAGTCACCTAACAGTAAAAATTCTGCAGTAAGATGGGGGGCGATTAGTTGGCAAATGGTATCCAGGGAACAGCTTGGGGCTGAGGGGGGGTCTGTAACAAGCAACGACAGTTATAACCTTACGTCAGGAGAGCTGGATTTTTAAAACTAGAATTTTGAATTGTTTGGGTACAGACCTGGATAGGATGACAGAGCTTTGTAAGCTCTCTCTACAGTATATTGCCACACCTCCCCCTTTAGCAGTTCTATCTTGACGGAAAAGTTTGTAGTTGGGATTATAATTTCCAAATTTTTGGTTGATTTCCTGAGCCATGATTCGGACACAGCTAGAATGTCAGGTAGGGTGTTATGGAACGACACAGAAGGAGGGACCCAAAAGCAGACGGCCAACACAAAAAGTAAAGGTAAATGTTTTAATGCGTGAAATATATACAATAAATGTGCTGGTGGCAAAAAAGGGGAAGTTGTGTCGAGGGAATCCAGTGGTGAGTGGTGGGTACTGTGTGCTCTCCAGAGCGTGCCCCGTGACGTGGTGGGGGTGACCATGTGGTAGGCCTCCTCCAGAGTCCAACAAACAATTGAGTCCAGTCCTTAGAGAGAGAAGGGCAGGTGTGAGGAGCAAGCAGGCAGGCAGGCAGGCAGGCAAACTAACAAGCAAGGCAAGCTGCAACCTGAGACAAACAGAAAACTCAGTTAGCCACACAAGCAAGAACACAGAAAATACAGGGAACTAGGATTGCCACTATACCACACTTGTAGACTGTACAATCTGGCGACGAGTGGATCACAGAGTCAGCCTTAAATACTGCAGGAGGTTGATGAGGGAATGAGCTTCACCTGGAGCCACCTGCCAGCTAAGCCACGCCCACAGCAATCAGCACAGGCTGCCATGATGACATCATGACATAGGTCCTCGATTAGGCTGTGTCTCCTGAGGAGCAGAGGAGAAGAAGGATGAGTATGTGACCCATAGCTTTAAAGACTGGCTGTTTAGTCTGACTAGTGGAGTGAAGTAACTTTATGGGTAGAGATGCACCGATTACAATTTTCTAGGCCGATTCCGATTTCCAATTTTTCATTGAGTTTGACCAGCCGCTACCGATTTTAGCTGATTCCGATTTCATTTTTTCTAACCACTTTAAAGCACACTCAAATATTTATTTTCTATCTTTCCTTTAATAGAAAATTTTACATTTTGCATAGAACATAGAAACATTTTTTGAATAGGTAATCTATCGCTATAAAATAGAACAATATAAATTACTCCTGGTGTGGGAAATACAACGTGTTGGAGGAATACAACGTCTCTTTCTTCTTTTTTTTTTTTTTTTACACAGCAGCCAGCGGGGTGTCAGAGGCAGAGGGACCACAGCGTTCACTAACGTTAGCTTCTTGTCTCATCTGGGGTCTGATAAACAGTAAATTCATCAAAGTCAGTGTGCCCAACACTATTTTCCGACAAACTGTAGCTGTCATATTTCATGGGACCCACGTGAGTGCGGTTTTCATATTCCAGTTTTTCAGCCTCAGAGGGGAGAGAGAGAACGGCTGACTGTTTGCCTGAGATCAGTAGAGCAGACAGCTCTGCAGATTGTGTATAATTACGACTTTATGACATTTCATAAAGAGCTGATTGAGTGGCAGTGCGCCGCTGCTACATGCATATAGCGGAAACCCTGCATGTGCACGTGTGGTGCTGATGTTACGCAATGTAAATCATGCAACGCCCGAGGAAATTTGACCGGCGTAAAATCGGCATATGTCAGACTGACTGGCAGGTCGCCGGTCATGGCCGATGACGTGAAAATCGGCCAATTCCAGTCACCAATCGGTGCATCTCTAGTTATGGGCATATGGTCGTAGTAAAGAAAATTCAGGGCCGCATATGAAGCCAGGGGAATGACGGGAAGAGTGGTCAGTGAGGGTAACCTAAGGTATTTTGTGACAGAGAAGGAGATTGAATCACTATACAAAATAGGTAAATAACATGAAGTCTCGGAAGTTATATGGACATCCGGCCGTAAAGAGTGACATCCGGTGGAATTTCCGGCGGCACCAGCACAATCCCGGAAGTGGAACGTCGTGGATATAGACTAGGTGAAGTGTAAAGATCCTTCCTTCCCGTTCAGTGATCTTCTGGCTCAGGGTAGAGCAGCTGGCAAAGGTCAGAGGAGTGGAAGCTAGTGTTGACGAACTGACCGAAGAGCCGGTTAATTAACCCGACTCGTGTCACTGAGCCGGGAGAATCGAGTGCCATACGTCTATGAACCGACTCACTCCTGTTTTTTCTTTTACTTCAGTCGTGCCGTTGGCATTATATATATGTCAATGGTTGGCCGTTGTGTAGCTGGTATTCTTCTGCTACTGTGTAGTAATAGCTCATTAGCGCCTCCACTGGACTGGAGTGGTGGTGGTAGAATCAATCAGGAAATGAGCTACCTAGACCTAGGCCCGCTCGAGTCTAATGTAACCGTACAACAGGCCGGCCGCCCGAGTCTAATGTAACCGTGCAACCGGCCGGCCCGCTCGAGTCTAATGTAATCAAGCGGTGTCTTGGTTCTCGGCAAGTTTGAGTTATTAACCAAGCCTTATTTCTGGTGCATCTTAGAGGATTGTGTTCAAGGCAATTCACACATTATCGATGGGGAAGTACAGTACATCACATACAAATACACGTCGTGTTATTTTGGTAGTTATGTTAAGTTAAATGTTAGAGAAGTGAATGTTGCTACGTGGTAGCCAGGCAAGGCTGTCACAAGGAGACCACGCACCAGGCTACTGAACGAGACTGTAAGGACCGTAACCGAGGGTACTGCATGAGTCTATATTCAAACGGGTGTCTAGGTTCTCGGCAAGTTTGAGTTATCAACCGATAGCAGAAGCCTTTCTCGTGCATCTTAGATGATTGTGTACGTACAAATTAATAGATTACATTATTGATGGATATCACATACAAATGCACATCATGTTATCTTAGGAGTTATGTTAAGTTAAATGTTTGTTACGTGATAGGTAGGCTGTCACCAGGAGACTGTGCAACAGACTACTGAACAAGACCGTAACCGTGCCTAATGCGTGACTCTATGTAATCAAACGGGTGTCTATGTTCTCGGCAAGTTTGAGTTATCAACCGATAGCAGAAGCCTTTATGTCTCGTGCATTTTAGAATTGTGTTCATGGAAATTCATATGCTACATTACCAAGGGGAAAGTATTAGGCCTATATCATACAAATACACGTAATGTTATCTTGATAGTTATGTAAAGTTAAACGCGATCACCCCCCCCCCGCCGAGGGCACGCGAACCGGTGACCGAATCTATTAACTCGGTAGGCCAACCAACGACCGTCCGGTTGAACCGACTCCCGTAAAAGAGTCGGTTGTCCCATCACTAGTGGAAGCATCATAAACTAGTCAACAACGTGAATTTGCATGTCAAAAATCACATAGGTTAAACTAAACATGAAAGATTTGCAGAGATTTATTTGGCAACTCCAACTCAATACCACAGACTGCAACAATTGCATTGTAATGAATTTATTTCTCAAGAAAGTTCAATTTCAAATGGTGGTCTGGTTCAGTCAGATTGAACACTGCACCAAGCAAAAGAGGGGATGATAAGTTGCAACAATAAAAATAATATATATCTCACCTTCTTCACCAATAAAATTATTGGGGAGTGATTTTGTTCCTTTTTATAGGTTACTCTATTTAATCCTTTTTTTTTACATTTGGGAAATGGAACTGATTTTGCTCACCTGAGCCTCCATACAGGGATCATATCATGTTAAGGAGCCTGGAGGCAAAGGTCTGATGCCTTTTTACTCTATAAAGTAGGGGTATACAGGATGTCAAACCTGAAAGTACAGAGAAACTGATACAGAGAGTTTGGAGCTATATTTCCTGTTCTTGTTTAGTTTTTATTAACAATTTTGGAGAATGCATCTTGATTTGGAGCTATTATAAATCTTAGAGTAGGAAGCGTACATTACAGCATGCAAGCCCAGTGGGCATAACTAGATTTTTGCAAATATACAAAATGAGTTAAAACACAATACATAACACATGCATAAAACAGCTTTTTGTCTAGCATATCTTTATACTGGGCACTTTCCATTTGTGTATTTTCCAACGTGTCTCTTTTTTCAGGAACCCCCTCTGGATGAGGGACAATCTATTAAGTGTCATCCACGTGACTGAATCATGGATTTATGCTGCTGTGAAACCAGCAGAGGTTATCCACTCTTCGATCACTCAGTTCTCCTCCTTCTCCACAGCCCTTCAGTGGACTCCCCCCCCCCTCGGAGACAATCAAATGACCTTCATCCAGACAGATTGTTTCAGGCTACATGATCAACACCAGCCACAATGAGTCACCTCCGCCACAGTGACGACAGAGGGAGAGGGGCGGATGGTTGTTTGACACAGGGACAAAACAGAGGGGAAAGACAAGTGTGAGGGAGAGGATGATAGGAAGACAGGTACATGGGAAAGAATAGAAAAAGATGCTATGCTGCTGCATTATTCATCATCAGCGTGGGGGAGAAAAGTCCTCCCCAGGAAACCCCCGAGTCAATGAATTAGCAACTTCGCACATGTGCAAGATGGAGGTGTAAGGAAGGAGGACAGGAACGCAGGCAGAGGTGTAAGAAGGTTGGTAAGGCCTTTGGGAGCACGTAAGGAAGCAAGTTTATCTTTTTTTAAAAAGGGACAAGAAAAAGAAGAGGAAAAGCTGATGGTAGAATGGAAAAAGAAGAGAAGAGGCATAATCTCTCATGGCTAGGAAATGTTAATGATTGCACCTTTAGTTGGGAATAGGGTTCACAACTTTTGATGCATTCATATATTTTATTAAAGGAATAGTTCAACACTTTGGGAATTAAACTTATTCAATTCCTTTCCAAGACTTAGATCGGTATCACTCTTACAATTACTCTCTTACAATGACTGTGATGTGTTGTTGACCTGGCGGTAAGCAGAAGTTATGTTATAGGAAATAACTTCCACTTTAATAAAGGGAGAGAATCAGCTAAAGGTGGAAGTAAAAGAAGGGTGGGAGAGGATCAGAACAACAGGTGGACAGGTGGTTCTAAGTAAGTAAAAACAGAGTAGGTGAAAGGGTACAGAGAACATCTAGAAGACTGATGGAAGACATGAATGAAAGACGGTTGCATGGAGAAATCCCCCTTCAGCCTGGAGGGCTATATATTTCCTGAAATGCTTTGTCAGCAAGGTGTCGTACCGGGTGCTACAAGTGCCAGTGATTAATGAGATTGGGAATGACTGCTCCGATGTCATTTAACGAGTAGCTATATTTTTTGACGAAGACCGCTTTGCAGTGCATTCCAGAGGTGGTTATGCATGGGGACCTTGTACCTCCAGCTAACACAATCACCCCTTCCATCAGTGTTATTTATGTACCTCATGGAGGAGAAATATGTCATGACAATCTGTGTCGTAGATCAAGGGTTGTGGATGCAGGCATGCAAATCAGATAGAAGGCTCAAATGCTTACGGCAGGTAGGTGTTCATTTTCCATATATTTAATCGTTTAAAAAGCAAGTGCATCTGAATATACCAACAAAAAAAAAACACAAAACGGCAGAGCAATCATTTTCTATCCTCAATGCATAGCATCATTTTATCTTTACTTTAACACCAGCATATTCTAAAATCCTGGTGTTCTCCATCTCCCATCTGTGTCTGTACTAGCTTCATAAGTGAAACAAAAAGTTGTTAATAATACAGGGTTGCCCAAGCTGAATAAGGCCTTTTTGTGTGTCTGAGAGTCGCTTGTTGTCAGGGGGCTCCGAATCCTTAGTAGAAGGCCTGGCTTTCTCAAGCTCAATGTGGCATCACTTATTCAAATAAATACATTTTATAAGCCCAGCTGGGACATAGCATTCAGCATTATGATTTTTAGCTAAGCTGTCATCCCCTTTTAAAAGTTTTTTTTTCAACCTGGACCCTATTTTACCATGCAGTGGTGTCTAAGTGACTAATGTGAACAGAAATTGTCAAAACTGGTCCATTATTGAGGGAGAATGCTAATTGGCAGCCACAAACCCGGGCAAATGTGCATTGTCAATTTCCGCCCACTAAATGTGCTTGTTTTGTCACTGACAGGCTCAGATTATTATTCTAAGTGTCAGACAACATTATGGAAAAGATTCCTACAGAGATAGACCTTTTTGTAAAAAGAGTAAGATCCTTTTTGTTTAATCAGAAACAGCTCCGAAATTACTATCGCCAAACTCACCAGATTCCATTTAAATAAACAATATGTGTACCATGTATACGGGTGAATAAAGGTAGAAAATGTAAGGGTTTATTTCAACCAAACCAGAGCGGTGATTGATGGAACAGTGAAAATACGAACCAAAAAGGCTTTTGATTTAGTTTCTGTCAACTTTGAATGAAGTGTGTTTTACGATGATAAAATTACTGTTTATTTAAATGGAGTCTGGTGGGTTTGGTGATTATGATTTTTCGCAGTTTCATGGTAAACAAAAATGATCTTACTCTTTAACAAAAAGGTCAACCTCTGTAGGGATCCTTTCCATAATGTTGTCAGACATGGAACAATATTCTGAGCATGTGTAACAAGCACTTTAAATAAATTGAAGGTGTGCAATTGCCCAAAAACCTACATTGTAGCTTCTTTGCTGCAGTGGTCTCGCTTAATACTGGACCAATTTCAAAGATTGTTGTTCACATCAGTCACTTAGACAGGAAAATAGGGTCCAGGTTAAAAAACAAAAACAAAGCTACCCTTTAAGACTAGTACTTGTTACTGTATGTTTTAGAAAATTATAAATTGTTAAGTTCAAGCTAACCTAACGTGGATTTTTAATGTCAATTACTTAATCTCAAAATATTGTCTTCTCTTCATTTATCTATATAAGTATCTCTTATTTTATTTTTTTTCTGCAGTAGAAATCTAAGGAAGCATATTGAAATGTTTGGTATAGAGTATTTGTATATAAATCATCCTAGGGTCAAGATTAGTTCAGTGAATGGTTAATTTCAGCCAATTTGGCTACCAATTTAGGCATTATCAAAAATACTTTTTGGCCTTGACCAACTGCCACTTTGCTTGTTTGAAAGCCATGATGTCTCTCTCTCATGGGTGGGCCAAATTCTCTGGGCAGGTTAAAGCAGTGAAAGGGGAGGTAACCTTGCTCCTTATGACCTCATAAGGGGCAAGATTCCAGATTGGCCCATCTGTGCTTTCATTTTCTCAAAGGCAGAGTAGGATACCCAGGGCTCGGTTTACACCTATCACCATTTCTAGCCACTGGGGGACCATAGGCAGGCTGGGGGAACGCATATTAATGTTAAAAAACCTCATAAAGTGAAATTTTCATGCCATCGGACCTCTAAGAATAGCACCTGCATATAAAATATTCCCCATTTGCCCCATACTGGGCGGTCTTTTTCTTCCTCCAAGCTTGGGTCCTTATTTGCGTAAGACAAAGTGCCATTTCTTCATTGCTTCAGAATTGAGATGCTTTCTCTGCCTCCATTTTTTGGCTTAATGGGTGTACCGTGCTGGGAAAAAGCCTTACCCCTTTTGCTATCTCCACTATGATTTTTTAAGGGCACCGTCGCTGCATCCGGCGCTTAGCGCTGCCCAACATGAA
This sequence comes from Perca schrenkii, assembly GCA_025617405.1. Classification (NCBI taxonomy): domain Eukaryota; kingdom Metazoa; phylum Chordata; class Actinopteri; order Perciformes; family Percidae; genus Perca; species Perca schrenkii. Next base: position 7,708,543 of record CM046804.1, read on the forward strand.
TGTGATTGGTTTAAAGAAATACAAACAACCAAGAGTGTTAAGCCAGACCAGTATGGCACTAACACAGCGCTGTGGAAAGTCTGGCTGTGCAAGACTAGCATTTTGTTACGTCACTTGGCTGAAGCAGCGCCTGCCAGAGTCTGCTCAATAACTAGGCTAAGGTGTGTGCATGTCAAAGTATCCCAGTTTCTTTTGGAGTACTCCAACTAATATATTTGGATTTCTCACAAACGGGATAAGGGCATATCCGGGTTTCTGAAAATATAAAGATATGAAGACAAACAAGAGTTGGCAAAAATGTAAGTTCCAGTGAATTCCTTTTGTAAGGACTATTTAAACATTTTCAAATATGGACATTTGTTATATTCAGTCCATTTCAGCCGGTGAAACTGAATTTTTTTTACTTATTAATTATGTTTTTATTATGGCTATAGGGGTTTTCATATGGTAAATCTTTTGGACAACACAAGTCAAACTTCAACATTGGTTCTAAAACCAGCAATCAGATGACAGCTGAAAACAAAGAAACTGACGTAGCATATTTTATTTAAGTCATAGATTAGAACAACAGAACTTGAGCAGACTAACAGTTCAGCAGGTGGCTGATAAACTGTACTGAATGTGCAGTGTAATATAATTCGCCTCACACATCACACATTTAAACTAAATAAAATAAATGTTGAGGAGACAGATTGATAGGTGACACTACTGTAAAGTCTTTTAGGCTTGTGAAAGCAATCAGAACCATGGAACGCGACAAGCTTCTACTGACTTCAGCACCAAACACAGCAACTGTTTAAATTTGACTGAAGAGTGGGAGAATAGATGAGAAGCAAAGATAATGGGCCAATATTAAACCTGCAGCTCTGGGAGCAAACTATATGAACGTACCTACCCACTCACCAAAATGTCCTTTTTCCATTCACTGTAGTACAATTACATTATTCAGAATGCTATAGCACATGTCAACATCACTGAGGCATACTTACATTAACCTACTGTACAACCACTGTGTAAGTTACACTGTTCACATTATGTAGGCTATTAGCTTAATCACTTCTGCTTTGACTCTTTATGGGCCAGTGTGTAGCTCCAGATCCTGAAGCAGATCCATTCTGGCAAGTTCAAAGACTAGTAAAAAAAAAAAAAAGTGCAGAGGTGATTGGGACTATGCCATCCATGCTCTTAGTTTTTTACTGCATGCCTGAGAAGCTTAGGGCAGCAAAACTGGTGTGATTTGACATAATTTCTCAATAAACATCTCTACAGACTAGCTTTTAGATATATAGATAATTTTGTATTATATGTTGTGCCTGTTTCATATCACATATGTATTTGTATTACAGCAGGCTCTTCTTAAAAAAATTGAATTGGTCTACAAAGACAGTCTTTGTGCAAAAGAAAGTTCTCAGTAGTGTGCCATTGTTACTGAAAGTAGTTGTAAATTTACATTTTGTGTTTTCTTTTTTGTGTTTACATTTTGTGTTTTCTTTTCTTTCCCACATTGATGTTTAAGAGTAGGATCCTTTTCTATAGCATGAAACTGTGAAAAATCCCAAGCCAAACCCACCAGACTCCATTTAAATAAACAGTTATTTTATCATCGTTAATTACACTTAATTTAAAGTCAGCCGAAACAAAGTAAAACTATCAAAAGCTGTGTTAGTTCTTACCACTGTTCCAACAATCACCACTCTGGTTTGGTTGAAATAAACCCTTAATTTACCCATTTATATGTGGAAATATGCTAATGCTTTTTTTTTAAATGGAGTCTGTTGAGTTTCATTTTGGCGATTTCGGGGCTGTTTCTGGTTAAACAAAAATGATCTTACTCTTTAACAAAAAGGTCTATCTCTGTAGGAATCCTTTCTATAATGTTTTTAGACACTTATATTAACAGTCTGAGCCTGTCAGTGGCAAAAACAGTTCTTTTAGTGGACAAAATTGACGATGCACGTTTTCCCTACTCTTGCTAGGGAAAAAATATTAGTCACTTAGACACCAATGCATGGGAAATAGGGTCTAGGTTGAAGAAAAACGAAATTACCCTTTAAGATAGTAAATTTCAGTCTTGATTTAAATGTTCCACTTTCAGAATGTAAGAAATTTTACTTTGACAATACAGCAACTGTAGACACATTTTGAAATATATAATAATAATGGCTAATGATACAAAAGCAGCAGACTAGACACTCTTAACCTGTGGTGTTGCAGTTACCTGGATGATGAAGAACTAAGCTTATAAATATTACTGCACTCTGCAGTGACTGGGGAACTGTGGGTTAATGAGGTATATGATTATTACTCCCTCTATACCACTTAATTAGGCTTTGACAAAGCCCCTGAACGAGTAGGTGCTCCAGAGTGGTGCAGTAGCTAATGATACAGCTATGGTTGTACTGGGCAGTTTCTAGGTATGAATGACTCAAGAGGAATACCAGAAAGCCCATGGCCATGTCTATTGTAGGATCACACATTACGATAGAAAAAACCTTCTCTGGATGGAACAGCCATTGAGCAGGCCCACTGCCATTTAAAAAGGATGGGCTGACAGATTGGAGTGTGGAGTAAAATGGACAGATGGCCGCTCTGGAGGTGATTCATGGTGCATGTGTATGTGTTTGTGTGTCAGCAAGTTCAAGGAGGAGAGGTGACAAGCCTTCCATCCAGGAACTGCCACGGCAACTGCTCGTAGCCTTCAAAGAAAAGATGGAGAGGACAATCGGTGCTTGAGGACTGTGACACAGAGGTATGTTTTAGCAAGTTGAAAATCCTCCCTGCACAAACTGTATCTGCTACCTGCAAGTCCCACTCTTATAAGGACATTGCTCGGTGCCTTTTATTCTCCCTGCAGATATAGTGATGTGATGTTAGAATGTCAGTAAAGCTCATTGGCCAGAAAGATGCTAACTCTGCAGGGTTTCCTCCATCCCCCACACACACAGCAGCCGACTTCTATCATCTTCCTCCTACTTTTTCTCTACTCTGGCTCTACTGCTCTGTCTCTATGGAATAAAAGCTCTTTTCATGTGGGTAAGTGGTGAAAGAAACCCAGAAGGATCTCTCTCTCTCTCTCTCTCTCTCTCTCCCTCTCTTTCTCTCTCTCTCTTGCACAACTTTAAATCCAGTCCTTCAGGGGGTTGGTATGTACTGCATCTGCAGATTCATAAAACATGCACTGCATCGTCCTGAAGTGTATGCACCACTGCATGTTCATATGCTTCCAACATTAAATATTAACACCATGCATTTGTGTTTCCAGAGTTATTTCTAAGTAACAACGCAAGGAACAAAGTCAAGCAGGAAAGGACACATACTGCACATTTTAATAGACATATGGTGCATCAGAAAACAACATCAAATCTGTCAGATGTGTGCATGTCTAACTTCACACATCTGTCATTTGCAATTTGTCATTTGCAAATACAGAAGCAGCTTTGTATTTATGAGGTACATTTGTTAGAATAAGATCAATTGGAGAAGATCTTTCAGGACATTTTAGGTTAGGTCTAATTTTAGTAGACACCTTGCAGCCAATCAGAATTGAGAATTCACCCATACCGTGGTATAACAGCAACTGATTGTTGAAATAAAGTATCGGTTCAGGCACTGTTTAGGCACCAGTATCGGAAAAAACCCAAATGATACCCAACCATAGTCTGGTCTGTGGGGAACAGTGGGGCAGAAGCACAATCAGTCAGTGACATCCACTACCGAACCTTCTAAATTTAGCTAAAACTGGAGGAAGTCTGTCTCGGAAGATTAATGGTCATTAGAGGAGAAGCTGAAGAGTATGAATTCATTGACAGTCCGAGTCCCTTTGCTTTTTAATGGGTATTAACGTCATTTAACTCAATGATTAAGGTCATTTAACGAATAAAACGACAACACCTCCTATGCACATCATGCAGTGCTCCATTGGGTGGATTCGGCAGGTTTAGTTGTGCTGTCATGCAGGAAGGAGGGGGCATTCATTAACTGTCACTACTCCTGAAAGTTATTGATATAGCAAAGACAATTAGAATCATAAAACCTCCTTCAGCGCAGAGATATTTTGGATACCAATGACACTTTTCTGATCTTCCTCGTGCTGTGAGCTATTTTCAGGGAGGTAGGGATGTGTATCCATTTTATTTCAGTATCAGAAACAGTTGCTTTTTTACATCAAATTAAATGAATCAGCAATTATACGTTCGCTGGCGTTGATGTGAATTCTTCAAACATCAAGACGTTCAGCTCAATCAGGACATTGTTAATATTACTTTCATCATTCATACCTTTCATACTATCCAAAATATTCAAAATTTTCTGGGAAATTTTCTCCAAGCACTGGAACAGTCACAACACAGCATTCCAGATGCACAGAACCAAATATTTCAGAGAGGAACTACGACAGGACATTCACCCTACTCCCTTTCCTCGGATGAAACAACCAGCATTACCGTATCTGTTTGTGAGCACTTACCTGGGACTGATCGAACTTTTGGACATTGATTCTAGTGGTATTGTGGATGCTACATTGACTTTCTGCACGTTAATGTGTTGGATATAGCGGATATGGTAGACATAGCAACAGATGGAGCGAGCGTCATGGTAGGGAGACATGCTGTGTATACGCTGCTCAAACAGAAGCAGCCTAATTTACAGTTGATTAGGTGTGTATGCCATTGCCTGGGCTTAAAAAGCCATGCAGCAGCTCCCTAACAATATAGAATATATGATCAGGAAGACTTACAACTGGTTTGCCCATTTGGCTAAGCGTCAGAATAACTACCGAACTCTTTATGGGACAGTTAACAGCAGAGGATGCCCTTTGAAATTGCTTTCTCCAAGTCTCACCTGCTGGTTAGTGACAGCAGATTGCATTGACAGAATCATTGATGAAGAAGACTCTAACTTTACATTTCAGTATGGCAGCAAACGACTTCTGAGTGAAATAAATAATTAAAAACAACTCAGGGGATTGGATCTACAATCCTCCAGTAAATACCTCTCACCTGCTGATGCTGACATGGGGACAACATTTAGTCAGAAGTTGGAGGCAAGCGCTATGCCACCTGAGAAAAAGTATGTGGTCTTGACAAGCTGCACAGACTCATTAAAATAACTCCTGGTCCAGTACCAAATGTGTTTGCTTGCATCCATGGAGTTTCTTCAGAAGCTGGAGCTCCTGTGATTGTTGTGTCCAACAGATCACCGGTCTAACAGTTGCCTAAGGAGTAAAGATGCTGGAGGAAGCCACTGCTTTCACGATTTAGCACTCGGTGCAATACGATTGCTCACTCTCCCCATATCCAACGCTCTCGTTAAAAGAGCATTTTCTCAAGTCACACTGCTTAAAGATGACACCAGAAATCGAATGGGGTTGCCACTCCTTTCAAGTTTGATAGATGTGCGCTCAGGACTGACATGGAATGGATGGACACCTGCAGCAATCCATCCTCCACAACAACTGTTGGCAACAGCTCAGCAGACTGTACATAGTTCTACAAAGTTGCATTCAGTTTTGTTCTTCAGCAGCCTGTTCAAGTTGCAACTGGCAGCCAGTATTTAAAGGTAAGCTCTCACACACTTGTCAGTATAAAATCTAATACTTACAGTATTTAATAATTATTGTGTATGTAAATAATTATCTTAAATATATAAAATAATGTAAATCTATCCTGTAAAAGTTAATTTTGAGTGTGTGTGTGTGTGTGTGTGTGTGCGCGTGTGTGTGCGTGTGTGTAGAGGATATTCTCATTTCACAGTGTGGTTAACAGTGTCTGAAAAAGGACTAAAAAGTATTTTTGGGACAGATGGCATCATGTGATGGGCTGGAAGTTCCAAATCCACCGTTTGGCTGCTATGTTCAATTTGCTTTAAAGCCAGGTGCACTTCCTTGGGGCCTGCACTAGATCTGCTGAAGTTATTTTGTTGCCACCTATTAGCTAAGCTGTGTTCCAAGGAGGACATTAATTATTTCAGCCTCCAGAGGACACATGTGTGGTTGTGAATGCATACATTTGTAGATGTATACATGTCTTTATGTATGCTTACAATGTCAGTGTGTTTCTGTGTATAAAATTGCATTTGAAAATCTTAAGGGCTGTCTTGTGTACAGTATGCGTGTGTGAGAGTCTTTGAGGAGGTGCTGATGAATGGCTTTGATTAGCAGTGAGGACGACACTGGAGCCCTTGGAGCGCCCTGCAGGATTACAGGACATCGCCAGCATTTGGGAAACAACCATTCAGGCAGAAAATCACTTTCAGAAAGTGAGACACACACACACACACGCACACACACACACACACACACAAACACACACAAACACACACACACACACACACACACACACACACACACACACACACACACACACACACACACACACTCAAAGAAACATAAGCCAACACACATTAATTTGTACCTGCGTTTTATTGGTATCAGTCCCCCAAACATCATTGCTTTATTTTAACACTTGTGACAAGTCTCTAGTTCTGTGGTTGAAAGGCTATACCTAATTTTAATTATGCCAATTGGTGGTGGCATTCACATTGTTCATGTAAGTGGATATGGAACACTTGTTAGCAAACTGTTTCTTATTCACACATCCAGCCATCATCATTCATTTGGATTTATTATAGTCACCTGATGAGTGGAACTTTAATATTATAATTATTTAATTTGTCCCTAAAATTAAAGGGACACTGTGTCAGGTTTTTTACCACTGGTGGCGCTGTATAAAAACATTGTGGGGCCCCTGAATCGTTTGTATATGGTGTTATATTACAGTTTTTTCCAACTGCTTACACATGTTTTCAAAACTATGTCTCCTTTTTTCAAAACTCTACACACAATTCCTAAAACTGCACACACAAAATGCAAAATGCCTCACATCTCCTTCAAAATGAAACACAGCATTCAAAATACCATAAACACATCTCAAAATGAAGCATTTGCATCCAATGGCAAACACTTTTTTCATAATAGTAAACTTTTGGATATACCATGTACACACTGTTGTTCTAAATCTAAAGCTCTTTTGTCTTTCATAGGTTTATATCTACATTTACAATGTTCTAGAGAGAAAGTCATCTGCTGAGAGTAGTTGAAAAGTGCACTGTAAAAAACAATGTAATGTTACAGTAAAACAGAAAATATTTATTTCTATATTTATTTATTATATTTATTAAACGTTACGTTTGTAAGAGTAGCACAGTGTTTGATTGTATGCACTTTGTGCAAAACAAAGTCTGATTGATTTGTAATGCTGAAATAGTCATTAGATAGTTGCATGCAGTATGGACGCCACCTTAAAGCTACTCAAGATCTCTCCCTGATCTCATCAGAGATGGCTCTCCTTCTTACTCTTCTTCCCTCCTCCTCCTCCTCGTTGTTATCCCCTGTCTCTTCCTCCTCCCCCCTTGCTCTCTGTCTATTGTTGGCATCCATTGTTCAAAACAGGTAATCTGACCTTTGACCTTTGTATAGGCCTATACTAAAGCAGTGATTGGTTAGTGTTCAGTTATGACATAATGTGTTTGCAAATGTGAGGAGTGTGTGTGTGCCCTGGTAAATAAGTGTAGCATTTTGATTGGTTGTGTTTAGAAATGGATAGCAAGTCACTTCCTGTTAGATTTTTGTGTTTTAGGTAGAGAATTGTGTGTAATGTTTTGAAAAAAGTGTTTTATGCAATTGAAAGCTGAGTGAAAGGCTGAGAAATAGCTTATGGTTTTGGAGATTTGCTGTGTAGTTTTGCACTTTGAGTGAGAGGTTTCAAAAATCGTGTGACATGAAAAGATTTTGTGTGTAAGCAGTTGGAAAAAACTGTAATAAACATTTAAGCCATTGCCAAATGAGTTGCTACAGAGCTAATTAAGACTATCAGCTCCACACAACTCTCTCTGGATTTCTCAGTATCTCAGAAGCTCGAGTGAAGATAATTACCTCTTCTGAAGAGTCCATCAAGTTTTTTTAATCCTCCGTGTTTTCCTTGGCTACAAGTAACAGCGTGGGGTGGGGTCACGGAAGGCTGTATCATGTGAGGGCACCGACAGTTTTGTTGTCATTCCTTAGAATTCCTCATGGGGGAGACAAACTATGCACTATAGCTTTAAAAAGACAACGCAAGTAAAATGTTCACACAATACCGTAAGTAGCCATTGGCTGGATACATGGTTAAAAGTAATTTGCTCTTACCAGTGCGTCACCCATGTGTATTTTGTCTATAGCAAATCTCCGTCAATAGGTCCCAAAACATCCCAGTTAGAGAGTAAATGCAGTAAACATATTGCTCGATGGTGTTTTAAGCCGCCAACGTCTCCTTCCAGGCAGCGCTGCGACCGTTGACTTCAAGGCACCTAACCCTAACCTTAACCCTAACCCTAACCATAACCATAACCGTTGCCTAATCCTAGTGCTTTCCAGGCAGCGCTGCCTGGAAGGAGACATTGGGGGCTTAAAACACAGATAAACAAACAAATTGTTCGTAAATCTTTACAATCATTCCAAGCTGGCTTGCCTTGTTGCACAATCTAAATGTTCTTCAAAACTTGCAATTTTCAGCATGTACAGCATGCTAGCTCGAAGGTTCCGCTTCCTGTTCCTCGTAGCGACCGGAGTTTAGAACGTAAACACAAAGAAAGCAAAAAGTGAGGGTCTTCGATCCAGACTAATTACAGTAGGAAAAGCAGTTATATATGTAGGTTTACTGCAGAACACTTTCATAATACTATCAGGTTACCAGCAGCGACTATCTCTCCTTTGATCAGAGACTTTGGTTTCTAAAGGGGGCACTTGGCATTCAATCAGAGGCTAAATGGAATTTGGTCACTGTGCAACCTTTAATTAAGTCCTTCCAGTAGGGGAGGATTTACTGTTCTGGAAGGAGAAAAAAATGAGTACATAGTATTTTCTCACCCACATTGTTACCGCAAACTGTGCGTACAAATGAGGACTAATGCTTTAGTGATGTATTAACAGATGCATACAGCAGATATATTATAACATAGTATATTTGCAGTGGCATGGAAAGGAATGGCTAAATTTGAAAAGACCTCTCCGAGAGTAATGCATTAACATTTTATATAATACCAGTTTTAGACTACTCGCTATGCACTGCATGGGCTTCTCGAGATGCACTGGATGCCACACGCTTTTTGATTCCAATGCTTTGTGTCTAGATAAAGGTCTTTTGTCAAGGCTTCTCCAGCCCAGCTGATAGTGGATTACAAAGAAAGGTTGTTTATCTCAAGTCCTCAGCAGTGGAGACGTGTTCTGAAGAATGAGTTTTTGGAACACTGAACATCTTAAAATTCTAAATAATGATTTATTCAACAAAAGTGCACAGAAGTGAATTCTGCAGCATTCTTTGTGTAGGTCTAGTGAGCAGGGCCGGAGCTTTGCCATTTAAATGGGCAAATACACCCAAACAGCTCCTGACAATCAAAAAGAAACAAATAAGGACAAATAACGCTTCTGCATCTTTTGCTCAGGAGGCCTGTTTGGCAGACTGGCGAATGAGGCTTTACTCATGCCAAGAAATTATTCAGGAGCAGAGGTAGTACTACAGAGGTAGGTACGTGCGTGAGTAAGGTTTTGGTCAACAACAATGACATCAGTCTCCAACACTTATGCAATGAGATCTTGGTTGTGTGGGATTCTTCAGTGGCTTTCTATTTGCACAGACTAGGAACGGGCTTCGATGATGATTACCATTGTAAACCCAAGAGTATACAAATGGAATTTACAGTATAACAAGCATGACTTAATCCTAATCCTGAGCTGTAATTGATTTTTCAGTGATGAGATGTTTACTGGAAGACATTAGACTAGGAGGAGGTTTAATCCCTGTCTGTGAAACTGTTCGACAAGCAGGCAGCTACGTGAATGGGCCAGATACTGTAGTGTCTAATGTTATTAGCGCAAATTATTAAATTGTTTCCTCTTAGTATGTAGTTTTTGATAGAAATGATTAAAAAAAACAAAAAAAAAACATGCAATACCCAAGGTTGGATGACCTAGAAAGTGGGCAATTGCCCCAAACCCCCCAGATCCTCAAGGGGCTCCTTAATATTTACCCAATCGTATGGCTCTGTCTTGTAATGGGGCCCTGCGTCAAAATCCAGTTTTAAAGGTGCACTCCACCAATTGTACCTGTCAAAGTAGAACATTTTTGATGTTCTGGAGGAGAAGAAATTGTCTGAGGACATGATTATTTACCATAGACTGTATATAAAGATTGGCGACACTTCTCCACTTCCTCCCACTGTACAAAAGGGAAGCCAAATTATCCTGGAATACAGGTGATGCCATCTAATTTTCTGCTCAGTA